>JAGVSQ010000777.1:0-34600 GCA_022683975.1 Rhyacophila evoluta
ACAGTGATCTCACATATGGAAGTTTACCAGTTTTAAATAATTCAGAATTTAATATTTTTATATTCAAATATTTTTCCCCGGTAGTGTATAGGTTAGACTAATTAAAAATAACCGAAAATGTATGACTGGGTACCCATCGGGCTGACAATAAATTCTCGTAAAAAATAATCTGTCAAGACCTATTTCACGTTACGAAGATCCATATACACCACTTTTTGAGCTGAAATATTCACGCTGTATAGATCCATATACTCTACTATCAGAACGAACATAATAAAGAAAACTTCCTGTTTATATATGTATAATACTTAGGAAAATCGTATTAGAGATGAAACCTGTACTGTGTAATGATAAAATATCTAGTAATTAATTCGTTTAATTTTTAAATAGAAATGATTACTATTAAGTATTATTCATCAAATAAAACTTTAGTGGTTTTATTCTGCGAGCATTTATAATCAGGTTTTTTTTGCACAGTAAACCTAAATTATTATCATTAAGGTTATGTTTTTATCATCACTATTAAATGACGGTTTTACTACCTCAAGACAACGTCACCATTCCTGTATATTATTATATTTCATGTAAGTTTCCGTAGTTGCTTCATATCTGATATAAATATTATTCATACAATTGGAATTAGCGAATATTAATGGGACAAATAAAAACTTTCAAATTACGTCTTTAGATTTATCCCATTTTTGTATTTGGCAATTTCAGAATCTTGAGATCCTTATATTTTAGTACGAGCATGGTGAAACAATGTTTGTTATTTATTTATTGTTTCACTTAAATTGGTTGTTTTGATCAAATAAAAATACGTTGCACAAATAATATTGTCAGACATTTATTCGATACCTTATGTTGTAAACTATTAAAAATAAGTCTTCATATCAGAGAATAAACGTTTTTTTAAGATTCCGAAAATAATGGCTTCTGACAAAATGATTTAGGGTGAAATTGGAGACACTTAAAAGCACACTAGTGATTCTCGATTAAGTGTCGGAGCAGGCGGCGCCGCAGGAAAATTTTATAGGGGCAAGGCGATAATACAGTTAGCGCGACCCCTAACTATTTTTCTTTGTAGCACATTAAACCGTTTTGTTAGACGCTGCGGAAAATGAACAGAATCCAAGGCGGTGTTATTGGTCATATTACACAAAAATTTATTGTCGAATTCTTACAACAAGAGCGTACTCCATATTACAAGAGTTCAAATAAATATTTAATTAATCGACGTCATCGATAAAACATCTAGATTTATTTGCTTTGAATTTATTGACACGGATGCGTGATTCTAGTTTACTTAAAATTGTTTCCAATTTTGATTTATAAAAAAATAGTGCATACTTATCAAAGACAGTAGAAATAAACCACGACAGATTCGAAAATATTGAGATGATTTCGATTAGCAAATATTTCGTGTATGTTTCCATCTAGGCACTTATTATATTGTCAAATTATCAAAAGTTATGAGTTGGCAAATATTGTATACAAAAATAACCATTAAAAAAAATTATAACATAACTTCTTTGTACTAAAATAATTCTACTCAAACAAAATTTCATTATTTAAATAACTTTACCATTCTGAATAACTATTATCATTTGTATAAATATAATAAAATTTGATATTTTAAATTATGTATGTAAGCTAACGTTAGTCTTAAATATTTTATGACACGATGTTATATCATATTGCTTAAATTCTCTTTTTATTTAAATGGTTAAATCGGTCAAATGATTATGCATACGAAGTTTATAGGATTTACACAAAATAATCTGTCCTTGCTCATGCCAGATTATTCAAATTTATATTTAAACTTTTGAATTTTCATATATTTTATTGAAATATAGATGCGATTTAAATTTATGGAGTCTATGCAATTTTTTGTCAAATACCACAGTGAGATTTTTTTCGTTTTAATTTTTTTATAAAATACAGTTATTATAAACACACACACGAAGTAATACGTATTGTATTCCGTGGTGACTATAAAAGTCTGCCAAGTAAACAATGCAATATCGAAAACAATGGATCCATTGTTTAGCGGTATTTTTTTTGAGAAAAAATAAAAAAGAAGGAAGATGAGGGACAACAATAAAATGCGGTCTCTCGAATCTTCGACGCTTTTTGCCGCCACGGTGCTTCTCCGTCAGGCGGCGTCGCGACGGTGACTCGACGTCGCAAAGTCGCTAACAAAAAGGCGTCCTTCCGGTTCCGGCGAACAGAGTAACATTCTACCTGCGGACCTCAGTTCGTCTGGGAATTACGCTCAGGGCTGAGTGCGAACAATTGAATCGGCTTCCTGTTCAATATCGATTTCTACAATGGGCGTCCCTCGGTTTTAAGCCTCGAATATTAGATTATTTCTATACTATTCATTGTTGGCTTGACAGAATTTACCAGTTGATTTAATAATTGAATTATTGTACAATAGCTTTGACGCACGTAATCTATAAATTAAATGCTCAGTGAGTTTGCAAATAGTGGGTATTCAATTTATGTTACAGGATAATTTAAAATATGTACAATATATATTATTAAGATAGTATATACATTATTATAGTAATAATAAAATTAATGGTTTATAGTGAACAATTAATTGATCACGGCATTATACATGTTTTATTATATTTTAAATGTAAAGGATATTTCTATTAAATAAATATTCAACCCTTGACACATTGACTAGAGATCACAATATAAAGTATTCGCCCAATACCAATTATAACAACCAATCTGTGTACATATTTTAACCGTCTCATTTTCCGGTAGTAAAATAATAAAAACATTACCCAATATGACAAGTATACGTTGTGATAATTCGCTTTGGTATAATGAGAGTCTAACTAATTACGTTTTTTTTATATTACGCTAAATAAACTGAGAATTGTGGACTTCATCGTCTTGGAATAAAGCTATTTGAACAAAGCCGTGGCTGGCGGACTTGCCAGCAAATTTATCGTAACAACCAAACCGTAAAGATAAAATTATCTCTAACGTGGACGATCCGTGCAACCCGCATGCAAAATGCACTCAGAATGCATCTTCTTAAGCTGTTTAAACAAGCGCACTGTCATCAAAGAAAAAAAACGTTTTGAATTGTCTTTTCTGTCCATTAACTTAGTAACTTTACCATTTAAATATGTATTCTTTCTTTTAATAAAAGCTAATGATACGTTTGTGGAAAATCCGATAGGTCTTACAATTTTTCAAGACTTTTTTTCGTCTTTCGTCCATCATTTGTCATAGATTACTTATTATCAACTAATGAAGTATTGGTCTACCCATTGGCCTGCCATCGTTTAATCTGCTCTCCAGATTAAATTCAACGACTTGTTTTACGTGCCCTCCGCATAAGAATTTTCCGACTTTAACAAACGTGAATGTGTATTCCTCTTAGAAAAATATGTAAAGCTACAGTTTGTCTCGTATGTCATTTAAAATGTTCTAGGATTGATTCATAATAGATGTTCATGTATGATTGTCGGCATTGGTGAGAGTCCAGCACTTTTAACTCATAAGATTAATGAGTATTTGAAAGTTAATATACGTTTTGGTCACGCGTATAGAGAAGTAATCAATAGTTAATATTTGTATTCATAATTTTATATTTTTTTTTGTATAATTGATCAAAAAAACTTGTCTTTTATTGAATTAGTAGAAAATCATAAAGACTCCGCTTAATAACGGGTGAAAAATTATATTAAATAATAGACATTTATTCATAGTAGCTTTATTTATAAATATTTATTGTTGTTACTGGTAATTTCTAATTACACACAAACAAAGAAACGACACGAAAAATGACATCAAAGTATCAATTTATTATTGTTGTATTAAATATTCCTAAATTTTATGAATTTATTAATGAATTTTTAATGAATAAATGTTCTTAAATATATATTGTAATATTTCTAAATATTCTTCATTTGTGGATGAGCTGGATTTCATCTGAAAACTAGAGACCAGGTTATCAGATTTGTCTTGACATTGTATTTCATAAAAAGCATAATATTTCCCATCTACCGTCGTTTGCGTTTTGTAAAAAACTTGTAACTAACACGGTTTACTTGTTTATTTCACTATATGATAACGTGCATAGAACTTGATACCATTGGAGGTTTTTTAATTATTATTAAACAGTTATGCAGTGCATAAATTAGTATGAGTTGACTTCATCGGTAAATACTTATACAAAAAACAATGGAAAATATTTGAAATATGGAGCATATTCATATCACAAAAGGTAGTTTATTTTTATAATATTTGTCCTTTGTAACAAAAAATATAAGAAATAATAATCATATCTAGCATATGAGGTTTTATGTTATCATGAGCGATATGTTTTTGCTCGGTACTGAGTGAATATTACATAATACGGTAATAAAGAATCCTTGACTTTTTATCTATTTATAATGTATGTAGCCAATATTTCACATGTAACGAATAAGCTAGCTGATGGCAACGTCTCATGGACATCCATTATGGCATCCGGCGCACGAAACACGGGGGGTGACATTTCTTTTATAAAAAACCGGATCGGCCAGACGGTTTGTTTATCTTACGAGTGAATCACGTACACGTAAGAAAATGTGACGTCGTAGAACATATACACATTCGTGTACATAATTCAGTACAGTATCATCCGAGGGTACTGACAAGGAAATTTCACCAGAATTCTGTTACCAGGATTTCGAAATTAAACTATTAAGTTTTATTAATCTTCATACATTTTTTATAGATGATTTTTTCATCTTATTTCTTTTCAATTATCTGAACAACAAGGTTCCTGATTGGTATCAATCCAATTTACGTTGTCTTAAGTATTTTCACTATTATTATAGATATTGTTCCATAACTTACGCACCCTATCTATGAAGATTTCTGTAAGTGACTTACTAGAATATTTTATAAGATAATTATATAACTCATTTATTGGCATGAATAGTTATGGTTTATGTATATAACTATTTGCTTGTGGTGTATGGTTCAATTGTTAAACACTATAATATTGTAGTTGACTTGTCATCTAATACGCATCATTTTTACTTGATTGTACAAGATATGAATGTCACATTCTTGTTGTTGGAATTATATTAATAAATAAATTATATGACTCGGTTATACGCACTTAAAATTATTCGTGTTTTGATTGGCACGAATCACTTTTAGACGAGTTTGAATATATTTATTATACACGCAAAATATATGTTGTAAATATTAAAGAACGTACCACAGTTGAGAATCAGCTAATTAGATATTTTAGATATTTAAATGTTATTAATAGGGCTTATAAAGAAAGATTTTGACTGCTCGATTACTCTAATATGAGCGTAGTAAGATTTATAATAGTTTTTGTTACGAAATATAATTATTCTTAAAGAATATTATTTAGTATTCATTATGTACGAGTATATTTTGTCTCCGGTAGGAAGTTTGAAAAAAATATTCATTTAGTATTAAAATTGATATTATATTCCTTATTTTATAAATCAGATTAAGTAATAGATTACCAGAACTTTTATATATTTTTTTGAAATGCTTAACTATTATTAAAACTGAGTAATTTTTAAATTATTAGACTGCACTGAATATGTACGTGTGAGTATGAGTTGAACGTTATTATGAATCAACCTGAAAAATGTCCAAATGCAGCAGGGAACACGGTTTCGTGATACGGTGGCATTTTGCGATACCATTTTACAAAGTGCAGTGTCAGGCTGAACTTCTTAATAAATATCTGACAGCGACGCCAAACATATTCGGCGTCGGGACGCGGCGTCCTTAGATAAGAAACCATTATATTGTTATACCTGTGCTAAACTCAACTTTCATACGACACGTGCAAAGTTGTATCTACAGTGAGTTTAAAACATGGGTTATTGATATTTTAGTACATGTTTTTACTTATGAGTAAGTATGCTTTTTTACATATCTTGTTAGTTAATAATTGTCATACACTATAGTCTAAATCTTAGAAATATACATTTTACAAATATGTATTACGATTTTTGAATCTATTAAAATTGAATGTATTTAAATGAAACGGGTGGAGTGTAAACTGTAAATTTCATTTGAAATATCTAATAACCTTATTAGCATAAAGTAAGTTTGAGAATTATTCCGAGTTGAAAACTGATCACATTCACTTCAAATATTTAATGTAGATTGCCATTCAAACTTAAATTAATTTCACATATATTTGATGATTCCGAATATTGTATGCAATAAAAAAAATAGTGTTGAACGGAACATAGCGGAGTTCCTACGTGGGGACTCCTATAAAGTACTTCTGTCAACCAATATTTATGAGTTATAAAACTAAATGTAAACTGGTCTCAAAATAGAATTTTGTATGTGTATAATTATTGGGAAGGTGTTTTGACGATTTTTACAAGGATCGATATTAATCAATTTCCTTTAATCGAATAAATGATTATGATTAATCAATTCATATTGCAAGTATAATATGAAAATACTTAAGGAGAAGAAATTAAAAAAGCATGTTTTTTCATTTTTACTGGCATTTGTAGATGTCGGTATAAAGTAATATGGTTGCAAATGGAAATTGGATACAAAACAGAAATTATTTAAAATTCTGTATGGGACAAAAATGTATACTTAATCATATTTGCTGACAGTAAAGCCACTGCAATGTAAAATTGAATTTCAACGGGGAAAGCTTTATTCGACGATTGCAATCTCTGACCTTAAACTGGTCCAGACGCTACATCTTAAAAACTTCCGAACAGATTTTCCGAACAAATGCATTCAGGTAAAAATTTCATCGTGCAATATTCAGTAAAATAAAGCTGGTATTCGGATACATCGCTCGGTCACGGTGGGCTAGTTTTAAGACAAAAAGTCAGTTGGCTCGAACAACTGAGATGTTCAGCTTTTTGATAACTTTTGCCTCGTTACATTTAGTTTCTGCAATGTACAAAAGAATGACATAACAAGCTTTTTGAAGCTTAAAGTTTATATCACAAGCATGCCGTAGCTTAGTTTTACCACTGTAATACATCTTCTGTCAATTTAAAGTTATTTTATATTCATATTATACTATATAAATCTAAGTACTGTCATTTTTTGTTTTTCATACACAAAAAAACAGTTTCGGATAGAATTTAGAGGGAAAATAAGATCAGAATTGGAATCCATAAAAATGAAATCTATTTTATACCTGTTCCAAAAATAAAGCACATGTAAAACCACAGTGTAAAAAAATATTTGACACATTATTTTTAAGAAAAATTCTTATAGGTGAAACTTGTTCCAAATAAAATTACCAAAATAATTCTGATCTATTATTATAAACGTAAATATTTAACGCATTTTTACTTATTGATAATCATCGCAGGGTACCAGTGTTTTAAATTCATGAAAAAGTGTGTGCCGAAATGCACATCTTGTTAATTTTATTTTTAACATGTTAAATTTGACCTTAAAACAGAAAACGAAGTAAAAAAAAAAATCATCCAAAACAATGTTAAGGTTAGGTTAGGTTAGGTCTAGTTAGGTCTAGTTTACCGAAAAAAAACCACTCGTATGTAGAGTTTACTTTATTGGCTTACTTAACAGTTTTTATTTTTTGAAAAAATGTAAATGATGTGTTGAATACAGTCAAAACTTGTTATAACGAAACTCGTGAAACAACCGTTTCTTTCCGTTATAAAAGAATGTGGCATAAGTATGTATATTGTTTTTTTTCCGTTCCGGCTTGACGTGTTGGTTATAATGGAAATTTTGTTATGTCAGTATTCGCTGTAGTGGGATTTGATTAGTATTAAATAAACATACAACACATATGGTATTAATGATAATGTACCGCTGAAAAAATAGGTTATTGAATAATTATGATAGTAGTTAAGAAAAACGCTTTTGGAATTGAATTAAAATAAGACAAAATCAAACGTAGGTGAATAAAGCGTTGAAATTTTTGATAAAATGCAAATTTATTCCACGGATTATACTATTTAATTTACAATCTTTTACATTTTCGGGGAAGCATTCGTGAGGAGAGAGAACTCAAACATAATTTGATTTTTCTCCAAACTTTCTCATTCATTTGAAAGTTGAACGTTTCGTACCAGCGGCATCCATCCAATTTGCGAACAGAAAAAATAATTCAAAATTTAATTTTCTTGTCCTTTCTCACTTTGTTTGGGTACCTTATTATCAGCGGGACTAATCTGATTGTAAAAAGTAATAAATCACCATCAAAAGTCACTTTCTATTTTTTATATAATATTTTTCTTCAAATCTTAGCTCACGTTAAACGGAACACGCACAGATGCCATTATTATTCTTCATTACTTATTTTAAAAATTAAATAGACATAATAAGTCGAACTTTTTCTTCGTAATAATTTCCAAAAGCTTTTTTGTCACGATCAGTTCATTTTGCAAACAGTATATTCGATGCAATATGTTGTATATCCATTCTTCTAAAATTCATATATATTTTACCATGTTCACTCCTAAAGTGGATCATATGGATCTAGTCTAGACAGTGTAAAGATATCCACTCCGAAAGTGAAATATACGGATCTCCGCAATATGAAAACGTCTTTAAAGATTATTTTTCACGAGAATTGTTTGTCACAAAATTTCTGAACACAATGGGTATCCAGTCCTGCAAATTTTTCAGATTTTTCAAAATCCGACAGATGGGGAATAGAACCTGAATTCTTCAGCCGGATTTCTAGGCGCGCATGTTACCAACTACGCTACCGGGGAGACTACATTTATTTATACACGCACCAAAATACTTTAGGCAACATGATATTTTAACTAATAATTATATTTACGAATACGGCTCATTCCAATATATTTGAAAAAAATATCTTGAATATCGTTTTGATGAAAGAAAAATACACTTTTTACGAATTAAAGAGTATATCCGAGTGTTCCTAGTTGTATACTAAAACTTTTCTTTATCATTTAAAAAAATGACGAAACTTTCAAATCTTATTCTTAAATCATTTGCTAGTAGATAACGATGATTTTTATATGTTTAACCAATACGGGCTCATTATTAGATTATGTATATGTTATATAAAAATATTAATCTATCTAATTCGTAAAGTTGCGTATACCGATTATTGTAATTGTCATATGTTTTATGTCATTTATATAATATGCATTTTTCGTGTTTTTTTCTTTTAATACACTGTTATACGAATTAACCAAAAGTCATACACTGATAAGAACGACCTTATAACTTTATTCTAATAATGATCGTTATCAAGTTGTCAGTGAAATAATTTCTCATTAGTTATTCAATCGTTTAACTGATATCAAAATAAACGTAAAGCACTTAAAGTTTATCATGTATAAGATGCTGCCAGATTATTAAATAAGTCCAATAATACCTCGTATCGAGTAGCGTATTATATTGATTGTTCCACTTGGCTTACTTAAAAACGAGAAATTCGCTACAAATCTACGAAATTAATGTTATAGGCCCAGATAAGGATAATTAAATCAACTAATGATATACAAAAAATAATTACACGCCTGTATCCTTCGTACTGCCATAAACCCCGAGGCATTTTTCCGTTGTTTCCTTTATTTTCATCCGTATCAATTATGTTAGTCGTATCTGAGCGGAGTTTTCCCAGTCTTCGAGCAGCTACCAGCGTTAGTAAGCAAACAATAAAGCACACTAATTGCCGACCCATTTGAAATTCAAATTATTCCTCGCCAAGTAATATACTTATACTGTACCTGCTAAACTTACAACCGGAGACTTCGGATTTTGTTTATGCATTTTCCTGTTATCACATATTTTGATAATTGGAGTTTTTCCTTTTTCTTCCCACCACCATAAACTCAGCTAAATACATTTCTATGTTTTCAATTAATTTTCAGAAAATTACGTTATGTTATATCAAAATTGAAGTATGAAATTAACCAATATAGTTGTTTGAAAATAATATTGAATTCTCCCCCAGATAGCCGAGAGGTTAGGTTAGGTTAGCGACAACGCTTTGGAGCCGGAAGAGTTCAATTTCTACAAAATGCAAAGTTAACGGTCAATAGATTCAGAAATATTAGCTGACAACGAGTTATCATGAAAAAATAAACATGTAAAATAAATCTTGGGTATACCGGGATCGGGATAATGTACTCAATTTCTGAAGTGATAATGTTCTCACTCTTGAGATTATTTCGAGATATATTGAGAGAATTTAGGAATTGGTGTGGTTTATTGTGGTTTTTATTATTAATATCTGATAATACAAATAAATATTAACCATAAGGTAATTATTAAAGTTATATTAAACTTTTCTCTCAAACATATTCTCTTGGAATTCAATGGAACTTGTAAATCTTTGCAATAAGAAGACTTATACTGAGCCAGTAATTCAATCATCATAATCCATTAAAACTAAAGTTTCTTTCATCTTTGTTTTTGAATCCCCAATTGCCGGTGCGCTTGCCATTGAGCCACTAAAAGTAAAATTATTTATTTATTGCCACGTCATGTGGAGAACTGCAGCTATGTCCAAATTTACGTTATACTTTCTTTGGTACGTTGATTATATTCATGGGTCTAATTTTCGAACAAATAGTTAAAATATATCGTAAATTAAAATTCTTTTTTATATAATCATTTCCTCTTCCACATATATCATGGAGACGTATACCGTGGTGCTCTTAAAGGTATCTAAGTAGACTTCCCAATACCTTATTGACGATTATGATTTCTATTTGAAGCTAATTTCTATTCTAAGCTCACCTAATCTAAGCATCTCGTTTGCCACATGATGCTGTTTTTTTGATAAGCCAGAAAATTATTCTACGTAGAAACTAAGTCCCAATGACCGACCGATCCGATAGATAGCTAAGTTGACTCGAGAAGCTTTTAAATTATAATTGATGTATGAAGTTACTTCCAGAAGTAGTGGTAGGTATGCCACATAAGCATCTTAATACTACGTAGCATATTATTGAATATATAATAGTTACTTATTTAACGCGTTATAGATTGTTACAAACAATTTTATGACATTGATAATGATGATTTAAAAATTTATTATTGTAACTTTCAAATGAGTAAAGATGGCAAGCGTTTAAAAGAAGCACAAGAACATGTTAATTTAAAAGAATCTGTGATATCGTCAAGATCACGACTGCACTGTGGATTCCCCGGTGCAACTATGATCATCCTGGTACACTTCTTGACTCTTCATACAAATTGCACAAAATTCAAATGAAAATCCAACTGCATTGTGGGAGGAATAAAATGTGTCCCGGCGGAGACTTACTTTTTACTGCATAGCCTGAATGATTTATTCATACTTGCAACACCGTGGCGCATAAATATGCCCGGGTATTTGTGATATAGATGTACAGTGTCAAGTGGTCCCAGCGAACGTAAGAACAAAGCGCTCGTATCCGGTGGGACTCTAGGTGTGGAATTCCATCGTCGTCGTCGACACGCTCTCGTCCAAAGCACGATTGAAGGCAGTTTTAGTTTTTTTTCAGTAAAAAAAACACACTTACGGAATCGTGACGTCATCGCTTTAATGCAACACGTCAACAATTTACTACATGCCGTTAGAAATTAATTCTAATATTATATTTAGTTATATAAAAGTAATCCACGTCCACTGAAAAATATATTCATACATAATAATTTAAAAAAAAGTTTGAATCAGCGAGCAAAAACAAGACGATATAATAATACAAACAACATTGAGCAAGCATTTTTTTTTTTAATTTCATGCCCCCCACAGGTATACCGTTACCCCTAAGGGTACCGCAACTTACAGTTTGGAAAATTACGGCATAGTCTATAAATGTTTTAAGTGAGAGTTTTCTTCTCTTAGGAAAATTTTGGTTAAAAGAATACAAAAAAAACAAACACCCTTCAGAGTAAAAAAAAAACATTAATCGAATGAACTGCATTAGTTAAAATATTGATAGTTAGATATTTATTTTTCTGATAAATATGTAGGGGCTTGCAAATTATTAAAGTAATAAGTTCACTTCGTATCTAACTTGAATACAATTACATTTGATTACATCTTTTTCAGTCCTTAAAATTTATGGAAAAATGGCAGAATTAGAAATGCTGTCCTTTATAACTAACTAACTCTAGTAGCATCTTGATTATTTGTTTTGAAAGTTAAGTTAAGAAGCGTTTTAAAACGCCAAACTTATATATCTATTTAATATTGAAGCACGAAAGTTTTTATAAAACATTAGAATTTCTAAGAATTTTAGATATTTTTAAATTGTATTTTAATATTTTGATAAATCATAAAGAAGTCATTTATGAGTGAATTTCAGCGGATATCAGTTTTTTTTATAATCGAAGAGCCCGTGAGAAGAAAGAATCATATCGATGTCGTTAGTATGTTCAGGATACGTACTTTTAAATTGTGCCATACATATTGTTTGACCTCTTCTTCTGACTTCGTTTTAATCCTCGGATACGTTTACCAATAAAAAATCTTTCTTGCTCACTTGATTTATCTTAATACCTCGTTTTAATCTCCAAATACATTTGACAGTTGACTGACATTCATATTTTATTACAAATATCAATTTGGCATCTCAGTTTAAAATTGGAATATAATTTCTTCTGTTTTGTTTCTGTATTAAGTTCGCAAAATTTACCACCAGATGGCGTTCAAATCTCGACTTGGATTTTTTTTGTAATTAATATTAATTTGCATTAAGAACAAACCTAGAGAATATTGCAGCCGAGTTGTTTGTGGCCAATCGTTAAATTATTTTCAAAATCAAATTGTGTGAAGCAAAAAGAGTACGCTACGTCGAACGGCGTTGTCAATTATTGGTGGTTTCCTAATTGCTTTATTGTGTAGAGGCGTCAGTCAATTTGTTGCGCTGAATATCTGCACCATTACTGGCGTGACAATGCAATTCATTGGAATAAAACAGCGTCCAGTATTTACTTATTTATTATTTCTATATTAGGTCATTCGGATGTTTATAATTTGATGAAGACAGTTTCAATCGAGCAGTGAAGAATACATGGTTTTAAAAGAGCTATCACTAAAACGAAAACATTTTTTACATTGCCATGATAACTAAAATACTACAAATGTTTTCGTTTTACTATACTTAATTCTTCGTAGTTATATTAAGCAATTTATCAGTAATAAGCAGATTATTGCGATAGATGTGCCATAATTATGAAAATATCAACTGCAAAAAATCGCCATTTTCAAACATTTTTTTCCGAACATAATTCTAACGTTTTTCCATAAGATAGGTAGGTAATGCAGTTTTCATACACTTTTCAGTCGTATTATTTAGCAAGTAATTTCAATTTACAATTATTTTTGAGCAAATATAGTTAGAGTTCAAAATCCTCATTAACAAATGAGCTAACTGCTAAAGTTTACTGTAATTTTTGAGACTTTTAGGAATTTTAATAGAACTTCTAGTTAAATAAATAATGCAGTACAATGCTGCCTAATATTTCGCATGCTTCATAACGCTATATTGTTCTTTATGAAAATAGCGAAAAACGCTGAAAATATTACAATGCATTTTTTCATCTAGCCTTTTATTGAAATTTCAACTAAAAAAATAACAACCTTCGATGGTAGCATATAGATGAAAATTAGAAACGATTTTAACGACATTGAAAAGAATTCTAATTTCTAAAGGGTTAAGCTTTCAGCTATATTCCATATTGCAATATCCACAATGCCACTACATAACGCACAAGTGTTTGATAATTTGTCTCTTCGTGAGTGCACCGCTTTTATGAACATACAGGAGCTTTTGCTGCAGTAGAAAAATGTTGGAACATTTTCCAAACGACATGCAGTAATAAAATATTTCTATTATATCGCTATGAGTTTGTTAACCTAAAACTCTATCATCATTGACCGCCATCGATTCGACGAAAGAAAGCCTTTCCAATTTTTTTCCATGCGATAATTTTCATACACTCCGCCACTTTTTTAACCGCACAGTCTACCGAGCTTTAATGATAAATAATATTAAACAGAACGTAAGAGAAAAAAGTATTTTGGCATCTCTGATTTATAGAATATAATATCTTGTTCCTTTTATTCTATATTGTACGCCACATATACATACATATTACTAAAATATTTTAAGCGTATAAGAATAATTAGAAAAAAATAAGTTTCATAATTACTTTGTAGCATTTTTTTTTTATTTTGAGTAAAAAAATCCGTCTTATCAAAGTATTAATTATTTTATCTATTTTTGTATAATTTGTATCAAGTTGATCTCAACAGCGTGAATATGTTCGTTACATTAGTAGTGTGTATAGATCTTCGCATTTTCAAGTTTTTTTTTCACGAGATTTACTTGTCAGCAAATTGCTCAACCCATTGAGTATCCAATCCTGTATCATTGGTTTTTTTAAAAGTCTATAAGCTATGGGAATTGTACCCGCAATTTCCGGCTCCGAAGCGCGCACACGAATCTCTCGGCTACTGGGAATACAATCTTACTATATTTAGCTAACCATTTATACTTGGCTTATATTATTACATACTGTAATATGTTTTTATACTACTTTGTACATATATACTAGAACTTGAATAAAACACACATTATTATTGATCAAATCCCATTCGCCGTCTTTGAACTAATTACTGTCTCGATATATGTTCATATATATATAAATATAATGTGTATGTATATATATCTCAATCGTATAGTAAAAATGAACATACACCCACACACACATATAGATATAGACTATAAACCTTTATACGCCAATAATGACTATTTTAGGATAAACCGTCATTCATTCAAGTCAGCTCAATTAATCAAACGTATTATTCCTCTGACTAGTAAAAACTAGTTTCAATCGTCGACAAATTGTTGGCGAAGCGATCGACTATTTGCAATTACTGCCATTAGAGCATCAACGTAACATTTATGAATTAAATAAAACTGTGAATTTAATATTGCAACAGAAGGAGCATGAAAAGTTCGTGCACGAGCAATATTTCATAATGTGTGTAATAAATTTGCAAAATATAAATAAATAGTCATTCCGTGTAAAGTCGGTCACCTTTGTACACGTTTCCCGGTTATCTTGAATCGAAACAGATGTCGCTTGTATTAATATATGTGACAAATTGTTCAGATGCATGCGCCTTGATTGCCGTGGCGTGCGCCTGTGTGCATCACGCATGCGCCTTCGTGTATGATACAAATTGACGTAATCAGGAGAGGATCGAGGCTTTAACTTGTTAAAAAAACTACGCGATAAATAAAAAATGTTGGAGTAACAAGTAACAATTGACAGTGTCTGATTAAAAGTTTTCTTTACTACACCAAAGCAATCAACTGCAACCGCCCCTCTATTACCCGCTGTCACTCCAAAACTATAATGTGAGCATATGCAGTGGCGTAACGAATGTGTGGCGCTCTTTACTGTTACAAGAACTGCTTCCCATGATCATGGTCGGCGAGTAATACAGTGTGTATGATTCCATAAAGTGAACATATTTCACAAATCAAATTTTGTTTGCTCGCTGTAAGATTTCACAGTTTTTTTAAAAGCTAGAAAGTTATCATTTTTAAACAAATTACACTGGCCGACTTGTTTGCGATTTGGTGTTCGAGATTACGAGTGTAAATTCCAAATATCCACAATGATTAGAAAGAAGGATATATTACTGGATGTACATTGGTTAGGCTTACAACACGATCTCACGTTCAAAAATTTCATGATGGAAGTCTTTATTCTGCAGAGATTCATATGCTCTATCTTCGCAGTGAATATCAGTAAACAAATATGTATAATGTGATGTGAGACGAGGTTCGTCGACTTAGGATAGTTTATCAAGTATTAGTATTGTACGAGTATTAGAAAGTGACATGCAATATTTTGTATTTAGTCTAGTATAAAAGACATGATAAGACGTGAATGTTGATTATTAAACATAATATTTAATATAATTTTGATTGCAGAGAGGAGGGTTTATTTATTTAGTAAAAACACCGTAAATAATACTTTCAGCAACAAAAGATATTAAGGTTTGGACAATGAATGATTGATGTCACTATTTAGAAAAGTCTCTGAAAAGGTTGAAATGTTGAGTATTTTATGTAATGGCAGTCAATTAAAATAATTAAACGATCTGAAAAAAAAACAATTCGGACCTGACTTAAAGACATGAACATATACACGCCCATTCATGGCAATTCGACATGCAGCCGCAATGAATGGAAAATTATCCAATCACTTTATGATTAAATGTCATAAACCGATAGCTGTGCGTCTACTTTGTCCATACCGCATATCGAACATGTGGAATCAACACTACAAGCTCCATACATTAATCATTTCCATTTTATCTTATACAGTTTTTTATTGAAATTGAATAAAAGTTTATTAATCTATCTTCACCTATTCACGAAGTGTTATCATAAATATATCACAATATGACATCTTCGAAATTTATTATTTATAATTAATCTGCTGCTAAGTTTGTTGATTGACTTATTAAAATGATTTGAAAATTATATTTTTATAATAAAGTTACATGTCTAATAATGAACACATTTTTTTTTGATACTGGATATTATTAATTGTGAAATAATATCTGCCTATAATTTTATAAATAATGCGTATATAATTATGTCTATAATTGATAAATATGTAATGGATTTATAATAGTAAAAAATGGACCAAAACAAATATGATATACAATAAAATACTTAATTATTATAATATAGTACTGTGTTTTTTTGCCGCATCAATTTTTGAATATTGCCATAAGTTTATAGTCGACCAATAAAATATAAAAATGATCGTGTTAAAATTGAAATATTTTATCATTATATAATATATTTTAAAATATATATTAATTTTTTTTTTACTGGAAATCTTTGCCATTAATCTTTTGGATACTAAATAAGAATAAACTTTTGATCACGATAGCACGAATGATTATTTTGAGCATTTCGTCTTATATTTTTAATATGAGACATAATAAAAAAAATATAGTGGGCTTAAAATAGTGTATTTTTATTAAAAATAGTCATTAGTGGTGGCATTTCCTGCTAGAATTTAAAAAATATTAACTGTATTAAATATCAAAGGTTTTATGATTCATAGCAAGATTTGAGATGCATATATGTTCGCATTACTCATTTTTAGGATCTGTGCTTAAACATAAAAATAAATTATGGGTTAGCGTAGTTATAGCGTGCGCACCTAGCAACCCGGAGGGTTCGGGGTCGATTCCCCTTATGTCGGATTTTAAAAATTTGAAAATTCAGTCCATTGGGTTGAGCAATTGTCTGACAAACGATTCTCGTGAAAAATAATCTGTCAAGAGGTCTTCACATTTCGCAGATCTATATATTCTTCTATCGAGGTAGATATCTTTACACTGTGTAGATCCATATGCTCCTCATATTATATTACATTAATCAGGTCGACAGTATTTGAGTTCAAATTTTCCGGATTCGTCGTAAAAAATGGATATAGACCACGGTGGTTAGCTAATAATAGACATTAATCAAACATGGCTTAGATGGTTTTGCATTAGTAATAATGGCAACCAATGTGGAGGTAGTATGTTTTGTTTCCGTAGCTTTGTTATCTGTCTATTTGCTTCGATCTGCGGTTTGCTGATTGGCGGTCGACGTCGTATGGAACTTTTGTGATTTGATTCGCGTGAGTTTTGTAATTTTCAAAACAAATCATGTGCGCACACAATATGATGATTTCATAGCTGAACACAGCTGCTACATATTGCATTGTCTATAAAAGGTATTATTCGACCAAATCAAATAATAGTATAATAATATATCACAAAAACATGCACACGGATGTTTAGTCAATAATATATTTACAGTGGCACCTTGGTATACGTCCTTAATTCATTAAAATTCCTGGGACTACACCAAATATAACGTATATAAAACGAATTTTTCCTGTAAGAAATAATAGATCATGATTAATCTGTTCCCATAGATAAAATCTGACTAGTATTGTCATATTATACATTGATGGGAATTTAGAGAATACTTTAAACATTGCTCTATACTACATTACATAAATATTATATGATAACATTGAGATGACATAAATGAAAATTTAACAATTTTAAATTGTATCTTTTCTGTTTTTTTCCCCACTTAGGTCACCCACTTTTTTCACTTTTGAGGGTCATTAAGTTTGAAGTTTATTCGAAATATGTGCAAAAAGGTTTGCTTCTACCTTCATCTCAGGATGTTCCAGAAATATGACATTGTCCAGTCTTTCCAGATAATGCTTTTACGACTCATTTGATGGCGGTAGTTTTCAGCAAGGTTTTTGACATCCATTCACGTGCCGAAGATTTTTTTAATTAAAAAAATAAGGATTTCTTTTATCTCCTCCTCGTTCGAGTCTCTCCAAAAACCAAATTCAGTCGATCGAGTATGTAAGCTCACGAAGTTGTATTTAAGCTCGTAAACCAAATAAAAAAATGCGTCCAAACTATATGTATACTGAGATATCACTGTATTTTCTTTTTAGCGATAACACCGCCTGTGAAGTATATATATCTCCGCAATATAAATAACCATATACGTATTTGATACATATTTTTTTAATGAATTTTATTTTAGTTTTTAGTCACTTATTTAATCTATTGAATGTGTTTCGCGATTAATGTTAAAATATTATACACATGCCGAATTTAAACCCAAGATCTGTAGCTCATCAACAAATGAGTGTCTTATAAAATAAAATAGGTGGATGAAGTCAGATATATAAAAGTATTAAAACAGATAAGTTAAGGCGAATCAATATATTTTATCGGACATGTAGCATTTATAAAACACATTAATGTTATAAAAATAAGAGAAACACTCTGCGGAATAAATTCTCTAGACATATTTTACAGTGCATCAATAATGTATCCCGTACTTACTTCATTTCATTACGAGTAGATCCATTGGCTTCCAAAATTTAGATTTTTTATTTTGTTTTGGTGCACAAACGTTCAAAGAATCAAACGATTAATAATATGATAATAATGTAAAGAGCGGCAGAAGAAGTCATGAATGATCTAGTAACACCTTTGATTATTTCGATTAGAATATAATTGATTCAGTTCAATATTGGTAAACATCTATCTATGATATTACAAATATTGTTCCTCGATTAATTGCTTAATGGTTAGTTTCCTATTTTAAATACACGTACCGTTCATATGTGCTGTCGTAAAATAACTTCAAACTCTGTTGAAATAGATTTATTATAGTAAAATCAATGATATTGAGTAACAGACGGCATATTTTATTTCAAACTATTGTGCCATATCTTTTAACTAATATAATTTAAAGTTCCACCCAAGTAGATTGGTTGGTTGATTGGTTAAAATCATCCATATATTTATTTTGTATTAAAATGAACTGACATTTTTGTTTGCATTAATAAACGTAACTAAATAATGGAATTGTAGACAGTCGAATAGAGAGGGAAATTGTAAAAGTTTACTTTTACATGGATGAACAGTTTACGGAGAAAAATAGCGGCAAATTTAAAATGTCAGCCCATTTAGGGGGATGCTATATATAATATGATCTTATTTTATCAGGAAAAAGTATACATACATACATATTTACGAAATAATATAACTATGTTTCATCGATGAATTATTTTTAGGATGCAAGACTAAAATATTATGTGCACTGTAAGCTTTTATTAGTTAAATTAATTGTTAAAATACCCAATATGCTGTTCATAAAAGTTGAAGTAAATCAGTAAAAAAAATCTATTTAAATTGTATTTAATTGCTGTGTTTAGTATTATGTACAATATTTTCCTAAAAATTGATTTCTTTTTTTGACAACGTTTCCGACTATTAATAGCGTTTTTATGGTTTGTTATTTATTGTCTTGACAGTGATATATTTAATTGTATTGTTTTATTGGTTGAAAAGTACTGGTTATTATAGAAAATAAATAGAAAACATCCCGAGATGCTTGATAAATGATCTAAGACTAAATGATTTACTAAAATGTGTCACGTTAATGGAATACAAATTTTCCCAAGTAAAAAAATACGAGAAGTACTCAGAGAAGTAAAATAAATATAGAAAATCTTAAGAGTGATACTTGAAAATATAGGATAGTGATAATTTGGGATCTGTGCTTACCGTATATATGTAGTTTTGTTCTGCTTACCTACCGTCATTACTGTACAAACTATAGAAGGTATTCGTACTTTTACGACAAAAGCTAGTCACAACGTGTTACGACAAGTGTTACTGGGACCGCTGTAACATTACCGGCGTGACAAAGTTACGAGTCACGTGTCACGCGCCACCTGCCACTTGCAACCCCCAACCCTCGGCCACGCCGGCCACTAACTACTGCCCGATGTTAATGGGAAATATTTATTACCGATAACACTTCCGGAATAGCGGCCATATTGCACGCGTGCTGCGGAATGTGAAAATTTCCGTTTCCTCATATTTACATAGCTACGTCATAAAAGTAGATTCGCTGTATTGTTCTAACATTCGCATGAATTTTAGAATGTCATTTTCTTTAAAAAATATATATATACTATTTTTTTATATAACGTGACAGTAGCTTATTAATGAAGTTAACTTCCATACCATCCAGATGGCAGATATTTAACAGTTTAGTATGGAAATCTTTACGGAAAACACCAAAAAATTGTTTATTTAGTAAATTACACAAATTTTAAAGATTCTATACGTATTTAATTGTTTTTTACTTATAAAAATAACTGGCGTACTAGTCAAATTTTCTAGCATAGAAAATATTATTTTCAAAAGGTATTTAACAAAAACGAATGAAATCGATGTGGTTGAAGTCCTTTCTTCTAGTCGAAAATTTAACAGGCTATTCTTTTTTAAAATTTTAAAGTTAAATTAAGAGATAGTTTCGGCTTTTCAGCTGATTTATAAAACGTGTGCTTAATTGCATACATTTGTATGATTATCGAAAAAAAAACTATTTTGTAAAAACTGAGGGTTACATTATTTTTAATTTCCATAATTAATATATAATATACGTAAGTTATTAGTAACATCACATTTCTAACCTTACAACAAATATAAGAAAAAATATTTTTTCCAATTGCTAGTTGTCAATATGTACTTAAATTGAGAATGAAAAATAAAATTCGTATTCATGGTGTCTTTTCTATTATTTTTGCTACAAAATGAGAGCATAATATGGATAATGGGTATGTCTTGTGATCACGGACCGTATTGGGGTTGTGAACTTGTTTAAAGGGCCACACATAAGTAATAATAATTTGGATATTGACATTATGGAATAAGTTCATTTTGGAAATTACCCCCTTAATTTGGAAATACTAAATTGTAAATTTGTGATCGCTTTGAATTTTGAATGCATACATAATTATACAGAAAGTGTTTGAAGTAATTTTGAAAAAAAACGATTCTACAACTATTATAAATATGAAGACAAAGCATGCATTGAACCAATAACAGAATACATTTTTATTGCGATAAAGACATAAAGGCATAATGCTCCGTTCATTAAAAAAAATGCTTGAAATTTCGTAAATATATAATCATTTTGGAGATCATGATCGCGGGCCTTAAAAAAGGCCGCAGGTTGGCCAGTCCTATTCGAATTTATGGCCATCGACAAACGAGTAAGCATGCTTATGGCGTAAAGTACGTTAATAAAATACACGGTACTAATATAGTTTAATATAATTTTAAACAGAAAAAATAGTACAAGGTAAATTAAAACTTATATGATAGAATAAAAGAGATACCACTATAAAATTCCGCTCCAAATTATTTCAATTAGGAAACAATTTTCCCACGCAAAATTCGAAACTGTATTTCAAGTCTAATTATATTTCCGCTGAACACTGCTAAAAGTCATAAATAAAAACACAACGAGCTACTTATTATGAAAGGCCACACAACCGGGTTTATACTTGTGCCTTTTTACCCATCCAGTCTCCCTATTTCGATAACAAAATGCTTTTTTCGCAATTATTTCGACGGAATTTTCCTGACGCCAGTTTGTGTATTTATTTTTAACGCGTCGCTTGCACGGCATTTAATTTGACGTATTAATTAAGTCAAACCTGCGTGATTTTGCTGCTCAAAATCGTTCTGTATATATCATATAAGGACAACCCTATGCGTACGGGCTAGATCTGAGTTAGTGTATTTTCGAGGATGAAATACAAAAAGAAATTGAAAGAATAACGGACAAAATAAGATTCTATGTGATTATCCTTACGAGGCCAATCATCGCACTAATTGCTAGGTCGTTCATAATATTATAAAATGTATGTAGAAATATATGCTAAAAGCATTGTATTATAAACAGATGTATTATTGAAGTAATTTGTTTGAATTTATTTAATAATTTGGTTCGGCTCTTGACTTGGAGACAAAATATTAATTTGCCCCTAAACTAAAAAAAGTTTTACCATGCCTGGTATACGTTATCACGCACGTATGATTTTTTTAGCATCAGATATTTTTAACTCATTAAATGTGACCGTGGTTTCGCGGTGTGTCACAGGTGTTTTTTTTCATTCACTTGTAAATTGTATATATATATTTTGACTTATCGGTTAGATAATGTACGATCCATCTGATCTCCAAAAATAGTTCAAAGCAGTTTTATAATTTACTATTACGATATACCCAATGAACAGTTTGGATCATAATAAATTTGAGTACTTACTATTACGTTGAATGAGCTGATAACTTATAGAAAATACTTGAATAATCGTTTAATATAACACCCACGTGTATATCTATATTCTAAGAGATCAATAAATACCTCAAGAAATACTAATAAAAACATATTTAACTTGTATATTTACGTTGTTTTTAGTATATATAATACATATCTTTTACATACGTGTCACGAATTGCTTGAATTAAGATTTAAAAGCACAAAAATGACTGTTAATATTATGAAATATTTATATAATGTGCGGATATAAAAAACATTTTTTTTTAAGATTTTTGTCATCAATGGTCAATAGATTTATGCAGTCTCAATGACAAATTTAGCTTAGTTCCTCCGCAATTAGAGAAGTACGTAGTTTATAAAATACTCAAATAATAAAAAAACCACTCAATACTATAAGTTTGTTTTCTAAATGAACAACTGGCTACTACAATTAATATTATAGAAATATTTTATTTACTTAATACTATTGATCTTCACGTTATGTAGATGCCAAATGTAGACATGTAAAGTACACTGTGACAAATGATCTCAAAAGCTTTGAGACCAATTGATGAGCTGTTTTATACCCAGTCATGTATCTATTTCTATTTAAGTCCATATAACTTGGGATTCAAGTCTGTAACTTCCAGCATTAAAACGCTTTTATTTATCTTCTGGCCAGTAGAGAAAAAAAATAAAATTTATTAACATATTTATAATAATTAAATTGGACATTTATTATTTCTTTGTAAATAACGATTTTTTAAAATTATTTGTTGCGTGTTTTTTTAACGTGGCGTATCGTAACTATTCCGTTTTGCTTATCTAATCACAACAAATTAATTACGACAGTTAATTTTTAAATACAATCCACGGTATGATTTCGCGTGCTGCCAGGTGCTTAATTTGACATATTAATTATTAAAAAGCTTCTGTTCTGAGTAACTCACTGTTTTATCTGGACATTGCATCGCGCGGAATCTCTCTTTTATGATATGGTCGATCTGCCTAACGTGTACGGGGTTGATGAAAAAATAGAGATATGGCGATTTTCCACCTCTCTGTCAACACTTATTCCAATAACGCTTTTTTAACTAGCACATGTAAAGTTATATTTTTATACTGTATCCCCTCCGAAAGTAGAGCATAAAGATCTACATAGTGTAAATATGTCCGCTCCGAAAGTGGAGTATATCTTTGTAGAGTTATGAAAAGTTTCGTTGTGACAATTTTGTCAAAATGGTATTTTTCAATTTTCAACATCTTCATATTAAGCCGCACAGCTTGGTAAAGGTTTAAATGTACTTTATATCACCAGAATTAAAATATAATTGAAAATAAGAAGTTACCAATGTAACATATGTTATTATGAAAAGACTCAGTATTTTTTCTCCAGTGTAAAGTTTCAATTTTGTCACATCAGAAGTTATGTGGATCTCCGCAATGTAAAAATATAACTTCATCGATTATTTTTTACGGTGATTAGTTCTCAGATAATTGCTCTATCCTATGGGGATTTAGTACTGCATTTCAGATGTTTAAAAATCTAGTAGATATGGGAATCAAAGCTGAATTTCCCGGATCCGAAGCGTGCCCGCTAATCTCTCGGCTATCGAGATGAGTGACTAAATTTTCATGTAGAAAAGATGTCAAAACATATCTTACAGTGCAAAAATCCATATACCTAATGAATATTTTGGAGAAGACAGTACATCTTGGAACTGTTGAGACCCATATACTTTACTTTCGATGTGAAGTTGGACTTAAGCGGATAAACGAGTATTGACTTAACTAATACTATGATTAAAATGGTGTTTAAACCGAGTCTGTATTAATTATCAGGTAACAAAAAAAAAAACGGAAAACTTTGTAGCGGTGCACTTTTTCCTTGCCACCTTATCATACCGGCGTCGATCGCGTGTTGAAAGCACAACTTGTGATTCTCTGCCAATCATCATTTGCCAAGGAGTGACGCGAGCTTTTTGTTGCATGTCACAAACTTTCGCTCCGTTTTGTTTTCCTGGACTTGCAAATGCCTGCCACTCGAAAATTATAACACGTCAGACTTATTTCACTGACGGTGAGCTATAATAACAAATAAAAAACTTTTCAGCTATCCCTTACCCTTAAAAAGTTCTATCATGATCGACCACAAGTGTATTAGATAGAGATATATCTTTTGCATAATATTTTTAACCTGATATTTTATTTATATTTCAATTATGCTTTACTATACGTAACTTTTGTGGTTAAACGTTTTAATTATTATATAATGGTAATGCTGAGTAAGTCTCAGAACCACAAAGAGACTCTTCATTAAAAAGTTACAATATATTGTAAAAATAACCTATAAAAATACCAAAGTTAGGCAGCAGACATAAGAGATAAGTCACAAAGAAGATCTGTAGAGGAATTAAAGAGAAATCGAAACAGAACATAATGTATAACGAAAGCATTCTCTCTTTCATGCATCATTCGTTTGACGGCATGTTTGAAACCTTATACTGTGATATAATAGATAATAATTATGGTTAGTTATGGCAGGAAAATTGGCGCGCACTCACGATTTCCCGCGCATTCTACTGTGTGACTTATAATACGCATGACCAACCCAAGTGCGGGCCGCCCATTTTGTCCCGAAACGTCACGCGTGGGAAAAGATTACACTCATTTTCCTTCTTAGACACTCTCCTGTCGTAATGTTTAATTTGAATATATATTATTTGTGTGATGAGTCATTTAATGTCCACACATGTAGGAAAACTAGCAGATAAAATTACACAGGTATTCTATGATATAATATGCTAAATGATTTTTGGCGCAATTTTAGTTGGTAATCTATCATTCTGTATAAATAATGCATTTGAATTATGATAAAAAAATGTTAGCATGCGCGTATAGCAATCTGGGAAATGCGGGTTCGATTCCCACATCTACTGGATTTAAAAAAACATCCGAAAACGCAGAGCTTTGGGTTGAGCAATTCTCTGATAAGTATTTCCCGTGAAAAATAATCTGTCAAGATATATCTTCATATTGTCGAGATCCATAAACTCTACTTTCGAAGCGGACATCTTCTAACAGTGTAGATTCATTTGTTCCACTTTGGGAGCAAACATGGCTTAAAAAAGAAAATAGATCAGCAAGCCAGATTTTTTATCCATATAAACATATTTTAAAGTAAATTTTAAACACCAATATCCGTAGTAAATCATACGTATATGAAAAACAATGAATTGTTCGATCAATGATGCCATAGGTGTCGCAACAAAAAATATAAAACAATGACAAGTAACATTCGACTAGAAAAATGTTGAATGCGTTGAATTATATAGTTCTCGGAACAATAATAACAGCGAACAAGTAATACTGTTGATTACAAGGTATTCAATGCAACGCGGATTGCGGTTTGAATGGACGTGAGATTAATTTTGATATTAGCATCCAAACAAATATTTCTATGGAAAACTCATAATACTGTATACGTAGTGACTATAGTTAAATACAATATTGATAAATTACGTATGGACAAATTTAAATATTTATCATTTAATTCTAAAAAAATGTTATAAATTAATTAGTGAATTAAAATAATATTACAAAAATGTAAAATAAGAACCCCTCGGATAGAGATAGTGTGTACTCATCTATATTTATTTATTATTTCACGTTTTACCACATTGGTAAAATTTCAAATGTTAAATCGAGTTTAATTATTAAGAACTCTTCGGGATTAAGCATAACTATTTAAGGATTATATATAAAATGTTGTATTTTTAACTTCATTTCCATAACTATGTTAAATTTAAGTAATAAGAATGTTTTTTTCATATAATCACGACTCTCCGTAGTGTAAAGGTTAGCGTACGCACCTAGCAATCCGGGAATGAATTTTCATAATCAAAAAATGCAGGACTGGATGCCCATTGGGTTGAAAAATTATTTGACAACTAATTCTCGTGAAAAATAGCCTGTCAAGACGTCTCTACACTGCAGATGTACTCCACTTTTGGAGTAGATATCTTCACTACTCAGGTAGATCCATATGCCAGAACAAAATTTAAGTCAAAGAAAAACAATAAATGCAAACATTTTTTATTAAATTTCATGTTAATTTATTGATATTAATTATTATAAGGTATAATTATCACATTGGTAAGTAAGTATAGCTTGAAAGAATGACGACAGTTTATCTATTACGGTGTTACAATATGATGGTATATAGTGTCAAAATTAAAATTAAATTAATTTGCCGTCAATTGCATAATTAATGAAACCAAGATAGTTATTACGCAAATATGTAACGTAGAAATTCTATTATACGTTATTGTCACTTTATGAAACACGTATGTGGAATGTGCAGTAATACGTAAAACGAAGGTATCTTCTAATTGCTGTCACCTTATCATATATTACTCTGTTTACACGCTTACGTTATTATATTATTGTTACAAGGTTTGAGCTTAAATTTAATTAATTATTCGAATACGTCACCATATATAATATCATATTAAAGCTTTGGCTATTTATAACTAGTACTGAAAAATTGACTGTGCATTTTTTAGTGAATATGAGTGTATTGATGATTTTTTAAAAAACACATTTCAGTATTTTTTTATCTCGTCGAAACGTTTTGTTAGAAGATTTATTAATTAATTGTAAAAACGATTACATGATCTATGATAATTTTTAATATCTCTGGAGATGAATTTGAGACTTCTTCGTGTAGTAAACATCTCGTAAGCCACTCCCGAGTTGTTCTAGAATAATTGATATGTACTAGATATTTAAACATAATAATATCGACGTATTGAACGTGAGTGTTACTGTCGTATTGATCCACTATGCGTTATTAATACATCCGTAAAGCGTTCGCTATCTGCTTTCATCGAAATATGTATGTTTAATGACATTTTTAAATTGCACGCAGTTTTTACAGATGTTGGACTGTCCAATTATATATCTTAGTAATGTGACACAAAAAGTTAAAAACAATCAAAAAAACATCTTTTACTCCAGAGCATGCTTTGTCAACAATCGTTAAAAAAATTTGAAATCGAAAAAATCTTAAAGTTGATTCTAAAAAAAGGTTCATCTATTATAAACCAGTAAGAAAAAAATTGCAAGAAAATGAATTTTAAAACATTTCTTAGTTACTGAAACTTGAAATCGGACAACTGTATTGTTGAGTGTTTGCCCTGACGAAACTCGCAAATACATATCTTATATGCGATTTTTTTACCAGTTTCTCGTCCAGCTCGGAACTTAGTCGATCAGATAGATACCGAGGAAATAACACAGTTTACATACATACAGACACTGCATATCTTTTGACGTTGCTAAAAATTTAGAGAAAAATAAAAATACCGCATATTATAAGATTTCATACAAATTGGTACCCCTCACGTATTTTATATAGTACAACAGAGTAGTAATTAAAATGTTACCCCAAGTGTTAAGAAACATCCAAGTGACTTGTATTAATTAATATTAAAATCTTTTTTAAATTTATTTCTCTTAACTGATATAAACAGCGCTGAAAGAAACTTTAATTATGAGAACTTTGATATTATTCTGCCGCCAACGTGTCTCCTTAAGTCGGGAGTAATCTTCAACATAATTGACTTCTTGAAGCCAATTTCCTACTTTATAATTAAAGAACGCGATATAATCTGCTTGGCTGTGTTTCGTTAATAAAGCGTTTTTGATCGTTTCAACTTTAAAAGACCGATAATATATCATAGATTTAAACTGAAAAATGTTAATAACTTATTTCTTAAATTAGATTTATAAAAACACTTTATCGCACTACCAATCGATGGTACTTCATTCAACCTAAAAGTATTTGATTTTTTGATGTGGGTCGTAATTTGTGACGTTTATTATTCTGTGCTCTATTACTAAAAGTGCCTATGTCCAATATATTATTTTTTCAGTTCAGGTTTCTCACCAATAATACATATCCTGAATGTCTGATTGTATTATAAAATATATATTTTGACGAGGCTAGGTCGGATAAGAGCGGAGTTTTTTTTTATAATATTATGTCGAAAGAAGTGGTATTTTAATAAACTTTCTTTAACAAAAACGTGCCTAATATCTAACAGATTTATAGACGGTGTAAAAAGTGAACCAATAGAATTTTTTCATAGAACATTTAATGTAAATTAGAATAATAGTTTATATTTTGGAATGAACTTCAATAAGTCTAGCTAAGTAATGTGTCTCCTCGGTAGCTGGGAGGTTAGTGTACGCGTTTGCATTCAGGGGATGCGGGTTTGATTCCCACATCTGCTGGATTTTTCAAAGTCCAAAAGTGCAAAACTGGAAAAGTGATTTTCTGACAGTCAATTCTCGTAAAAAAATACCTGTCAAAACAATCATGTCGAAAGTCGAAACCCGGACCGCTAACAGCGATCTCATATATGGAAGTTTACCAGTTTTAAATAATTTAGAATTTAGAAATCATGTCTTCAATTGCGGGGATCATACGCTCCACTTTTGGAGCGGATACCTTCACGATGTGTAGATCCATATGCTTCATTTTCAGAACGGACATGGTTAAAAAAAGTAATGTGAGTAGATATTTATATTATTTTTATCATGTATAATATTAAAAAACTTATGTAAAAGTACGATGCTTAGAGTAAACAGAGTTGCCTTGGAAAAGGTAAGCTTCATTCGGCCTAGACTACATTATTTTATAACTGGCTTTCAAAAAAGATGCCTAAAAGTGAGCAGTTTGCCTGAAGGATCCGATAAAGCGTAATCCTGTCATAGAAAATATGGATTACTTTTAAAGTACCCATCCGTTGGGCCTCCGTAATCTTTGCTGCACCGAGACTTTATAGGAGGTAATTGCAAACTTACCAAATGCAGTTCTTGGACACATTTAAAAAAATGAAATTTAGTTATTTATTTATAAATTATAAAATTTCAATAATTTTTTTTTATTTGGATTACCTTAATACCTTATTTGGCAAGATACCGATCAGAGTATATAGAATTCTCTGGAAACGAAGAATAAGCTTATATAAAGATGTCTGTACCGAACATGTAGTAAACGAATGTAGCAATGTGAAGACACATTGTAAGAGATTATTTTTCACAAGATTTGGACATCAGACAAGTGCTGAATCCAATAGGTATCCATACATGCATTTTCATTTTTTTAAGCTATCAGAATCAATCTCGCATTCTGTGGATGCGAGGCGCGTGCGCTAACATCTCGGCTATATTAAATGCAATCAATATTGGAACTTTTGAAATTTTAGTTGTAGTTTTTGGTGTATTATCAACATATAATAACATTAATATTGGCAATAAGTTTTGTAATTATGATTGTCTCTATAATCATGTTGCCATATATATTATAAATTTGATGATAATTCAATGAAAAAAATATTAAGAAACAAACAATCCGTTTTTGAATCATGATGATTTAAAGCGTTCTATGAGAAAATACTACAATAAAATGTTGTAATGTATATCCAGTTAAAAAAAAATACTTAAGTGTTTTTTTGTTGTAAAGTTGAGAATTATTATTTTTACTAAAATAATAAACACCCACGTTCTATATAATAATATCGTAGATGTATACAAAATGTTTTTCGTGGTTACTTTTAATGACTTTTCATAGTTTCATAAAAAAAAATCACGTTGAGTACCACTGGCTTGTGATTATTGGTTATATCACTGCTCCGCAACCGCTGTGTCTCGGCACAGTAGTGTGCCACGAGACGATGTTGGGTGTACCGTGGCGTATTTTTCCAATATAAGAAAGAATCAAATATATGCATCACAAAATATTTTTATTCGCCACTATGTCGCAACTATGGTGATATGCGAGAACTAGAAGCATTTGTCAGCTAATATCATATTTAAATCAAGATACAATTTAAAGTTCAGAAAAAATATTAACATTTACAGAGATAATATTGTTTTCACGTGTATTTGTCAATGTAACAATACGAATATAAAAAAAAATTAACGATGTTTTAATGTAATTCGAAAATAATGAAAAAACGTTCTACTGTTATAAATACACATCCAGTATAGATTTTATATCATTTATAATTATCACTATTCGTGTTAATATTATTATAAATGACACTGATGTAACATATGGCGCCGCTATGGTGGCATTCAAGTGTAAAATATTAATGTAATTTTTGTAAATGCACATTTTTACTTGCAGTGTGCCGCGAAATTTTGGGGAAAACGTTAGTGTGTCGTGGAAGACAAAAGGTTGCGGAGCACTGAGTTATACTATAGCATCACAATCCTTTATTCAAAAGCTCTTTTGTTGAGCCTTAAGTAGGCTTTCAAAATGCCATAGACATCTCTGATACGTAAATATTTTTACTATGCATAAATCGACGAAGAGAATAAAATGTCCGTATAGAAAGTGCATTTTGCATTTTTAAGTAAAAAGTCTTTTCTTAGAATAAAATGTTGATTATAGATAATTATATAAACTTAAAAGTAAATTATTATGCATTGAAAAAAATCTTTTGTCTTTATTCGTTTCTTATTTATATTTTGACTAGTAGTCGACTGGTGGACTACACGTACATCAAATATAAACATAATATAAAATAAGAAATTTGAGAAGAAAGTTTGTTTTTAATGTGGATGGCTTAATTTACAAACCAGTTAACTGCATTTGCGTAAAATGTTCAGAAGCAACAAAAAACTTTGGTGAATGTGTATTTTCTTTATGTAGTTGCCTTGGGTTTACGGATGATTTTACGCATGTCATTTTTTTAATCTTGTGCGTTCTGTGTGCGATAAATAAATTAAAAGCTGTATAAAAAGCATCAAAATGAGGTGAGCATGTGATGAAATACGACCGTTTCAGCGACATTGATACTACACAACTTCTGTAGTGTGTAGTGTAATGTGTGGCCTGCCTTAATTCTATTTATCATATTGGACTGTCAGTCACCGGCCTGTCGCAGACTATATGTGTATGTGCGCCATTGGTGTAAAATTAGGAGATAAGAAAATCACGCATGAAGTTAATATACAATCACAATAAAAACGATCAAATTAGAGAGTCATAATTTGACAAGCCAGGTCTTCGAGTCAGTCGTATTTTTCGTGTCCTGGAGGATCACGAAATACAGGAAGTAATTGACAAAATTACATCATGCTAATGACTTAAAAAGAAACCAGAATATTAGCTATTTATCGAGAGGAAATATTGCAGGTAACATAACGTATTATCCACATAGAACACGGATATGCAAGGTAAAGAAGTAGATATTTTTGATGTTTGGTGTATATCAGAGATTTTCTGTTTTGTATAGACCCCTGCTTTCCTACTATCGATGTCTTTTACAAATTTATCAATTATAAATTTGTTTTTGAACTAGACACAGAGCTATTCACTTTTATTGGGTTGACTATAGAGTGTAAATCCTTAAAATAAAATATATGTTTGGTTTTATAGTTATACATTTATTAATTAAAACGAAACAACATGCAAATCTAAGATTTGTACATGAAAAAAAAACACAAAAATCAATGCTTTTAATGGGGAGGGATGAGCCTGGTGATTTGATATCGAAATTTCAATATTTGGCTTAAATTTAGTCGGGCTTAACCTTAAATCTCATCCAGGTATATCTCTCTGAAGCCAGAATTGCTGATATGCATTTATAAATTCTACCTTAAGTTCTTCGTTAGTGATTATTCCGATCAGTTCTTCTCGTAACATGATATCCGTTTCTTCAATGTCACAGTATGGGTTGATAATCCACGGTGGTATTTCCATAGTCAATACATCTTCAAACCTAATTTCGAGGCCTGTGTGTAGGACATTTAAATGTTGAATGTAAGGACCCCCATTTACGTCTCATGCACCCCCATTTTTTTTTTCATTGACGTGGACCCCTTGCAGGTCGGAATCGACCCTTGGGGGTCGATATAGACCACTTTGGGAATCACTGGTGTATATGAAACACATGTTTTATTTGTAACATTGTAACCTTACTAAAATACTCGTGCCTGTTTATGAGTCATAACAAATAGGAAACAGAAAAGAATGTCGGATAGTATTGTTCAATTGTAGAATTTGTGAATTGTAGATAGATAACAAGAATTTATGATATTAATACGAACTCATAGTCGAGTAATTTCAATAAATTGTCATGAAGTGAGGGATGTGGGCGACAGATCTTCAATTGAAAATGTTCCTTTGTTTAGTTGTATGTGACATTCCGGGACAATATAATTAATTGCGATGAAAAGACAATGACAAATTATAACAATATTATTTGCAATGTTAGCAACTCTAATGGCCAGTGTTTCCAGCTGCTTGCTTGCTTGTCGCTGTCAGAGTTGCCATGTTCATAAAATAAAAATATTCGTTCAGTTAGATACCAGATTTTACAAAAAAAAACTTTGAATAATGATTTATATGGAAAGTATAATACTAAGATATTTAAATATAGAACTATTCTTAAGCTAAAACTATTTCATAATGAATATAAGAATAGTTGATATAAAAGAAACTGTTTTATTTTGAATACGCAGAATTATATCACTATTATAGAAATATACAATCATTATTTTAACGATACAACTAGTTTTTGTAGATCTTTCTAATGATGCGCTGTTTACAATTATGCATAACAATCCTTCTCTTGATAATTTTTTTGACATAAATAATTATGTATCTCAACGATTAGACAATTCAATTTATTTTCTATGAAAACAAAAGCCGCTATCGTGACACCAGCATATAAAACTTATTTTCTCCATAAATAAAACTAAAACTTTACCGTATGATAAATATGTTTTCCATACACGAACACTTGTGTTATCTACACATAATTATTATTACACTAACAGTTATGATATTGATAAACCAAAAACATTAGTTTTGTTTGATATACAATATTTTATATAAATAAATAGGTAAAAACATTTTTTTCAAATATAATACCAAGTTAAGCTTTTGTAAATAATTTTTTACTGGCACCTCATAATATTAAGTTAACAATGTTAATAATTAAACATATTTTATAATTTGAATTAAAAATGTCTTAAGTAAAGTGTGAATGAAATAAACTTATATATTTAGTAATTTATTAAATGATTTATTAATTATTTATGGTCTTAAAATATAGGAAGGTTCGTTGCAGAAGTGAATAATTAATATAATATTATGAAGAGAACAATTTGACAAATTTACCGCAATATTACGAGATATTATTGTTCGTTATTATAACCGATCTAGAGGCGGTCGTGGTATTCTCCTTCTCCTACCCTTTATTCACCCTTAAATACTACTCGACAGACCGATGATGTTTCTTAAATGTTATCCTGTAATGTATGAAATGGTTTTTATAACAACACATACAATATATTTATACCACCGATGGCCGAAAAGTTAGCGTTTGTGTGTTTAGAAACGAAGGTTACACCGTTGAATCCCACAGCTGCGATCCAAATATGCAACACTAAAAAAGTGTGTCAAGTAAATCTTTTGAATGTAGATTCATATATTACTTTTCTGAAGCTGTTGAGATCCGTATGTTATACGGTGCGTATAATATATTGACTTGACTTGATCATGTTCGCTTCCAGAGTGGAGCATATGAATATTCATATTTCGAGGATATCCACTCCGAAAGTGTAATATATGAATTTCCGCAATGTGAAGACGCCTTGATAGATTATTTAGTAGTAGTTGGTATAATTTCTACAGATAAACTATTGTGTTTTTTAAAAAATTATAACTATGTATTTCTAAGTAACAATAATACCCATGTATTATTTTATAAAAAAGCATTAAAAATGTATATTCATGGGTTTGATGTAGATACTGGAATTAAGTTATTACATATTCATACAGGGGAACACAAACTGTTCTATCAAGAAATTTTGGAGATCAATAGAGCACA
>JAGVSQ010000778.1:0-17744 GCA_022683975.1 Rhyacophila evoluta
TTACCAGTTTTAAATAATTTAGAATTTAAAATCAATTTCTATCATGCACCATCAATCGAAAATATTAATTAAATAATACTGTATTTAACACAGTATTCCTGCAATATTGGCGACAATAAAAGGATTTATAGTGAGTATGCCCACTCCACATTGTGAAGACTTATTTTGACAGCTTTTTCATGAAAATTGGTTATCAGCCATTTGCTCGATCTAAAAGGTACCTAGTTATCCGTATTTTAATTTAGAAAAAATCCTTAGCGTGGGATTCGAGCTCGCAACCACCGACAAACGGACACGTTTACGTTTCAGCCACAGTAGAGTAGCAGACGATTACAACCGTTGTTACAAATGTTGACACACTATGAATTATATTATATTATAAACCCTCGGTAGAAAATAGGCACATAAACTTTATGTAGTACAACATAATATGGAAAGGTGCATTCTAATTCTGGAAGAATTTAAAGCAGAGTAATTCGGTAAGTAATCAAATTATGTTACATAATACATTGCTTCATCTTATTCCATTTTCACTCCGTGAGTGGGAAGTATTGAGCTTAAAAATGGCTTACAATAATCAAATTGGATAGAATTTTCTTTATGAAACCGAATTAACAAGCTCATGAGTATCTGACAGTTAAGTCATGCAGGCTATTGAGGTGCTCAAATAAAGAACACTACAGTTTTATAAAATGTAATATATAACATTATATACGATGCATCAACTGTCATAAAATTTCCTGGACGTTGAAATAACAGCCAAGTTTTCTTTGAACTTAGAAAATAGAGCAGCATGTTATTATTTTTGTTTCATTCGCTCGTCACAGTAGGGCCGTATGTTTTTTTTATCGAGCGCCTGTAGGTAGGCAATTGTAGTTGCATGTTCGTTATGGTGAGTCATAAGTTAACCCGTAAATAGCCGGCCGTAAATAAACTTTATCAAAATAATTATTGAAATGTACATTTTCTAAAATACAATCTGGAGTTCAAAAATATATATTTCTTGCTGGGTTATTTATTAGATGTATCTCAGCCAATTATCTATAACTTTTAATCAATTTGATCCACGTAAAAATAATTTACACAGAAATTTAATACACATTGCATGTATATGTTAATATAAAATAAGCAAACTGTATTTCTTTGGTGCTCGTTATCAAAACTCTATAGATCATTACTTTAATTATTATATTTATATGAATTTTTACAGAGATAATCATGTCATTTTATATAGAGAATAGTAATTTTTAATATTCAATAAATTAAGACTTGCTTCTGAGTATATTTCCGTGTTGACACAGAACATAGAAAAGACATGATGTGAGAGATGGATTTGAAAATAATTAAATTTATGCAATTGAAATATCATCAGTTTTCCCGATATTGAACATAATATGTTGTATCCGAGATATCCTCGTGTCTCTAAAACAATTTTTCAGACTTCATGGGCGAAGATGAAATGCAAATATTGTTTTTTGTGTTATACAAAAGACACTTAATATTATAAAACATCTTGATTTTAAGAATAATCATTATTTTTTCCATTAATGTTATTGTATGAACTTTCATTTTCTTGCCCGGTATATTAAATTCAAATAGTGAGCTAAAACTCATCTTCCAAATAATTACTGTTTTTATCGGATGTATCTTTTATATGGAGGAAGATTTTTGGAAACTCAGCGACATATGAATCGTGATTGTTATTGTTCGACGAATGAATTGTTACTTTATTATATTATATTTCATATTTGTTGGGATAAATAGGCATGCGATACCTCATCCTAGATATCCTTTATTTCATGAGATAACCAATCCCAAGGTCTCAGCTTTGTGATTCCCAATACATTATATTTGTAGCAAAGTACGACTTTTTTATAAACTGTCTCCGCCATATCTTAGACTGTTTTTCTTTAGAATCTGTTTTATTGGTTTTCTATAAATTAATGATAGCGCTGTTTTTCGTTTATCCAGGGAAATCATGTAATATGAGTCTTAAGCCAGAAAACTAAATAAATAAACAAAAGTGTATTTGTGAGCTATTTTTGTTTATTTTAGGCGTTATTTAACACTTTTTTCTTCATCGCCGCGCAACACAATCAAATGAAAACGTTATTATTATAATATTAGTTCAATGAACTCTGAAAAATGGTAACCTATAAACACATCTATAAAGACCTATACCGTTGTCCATAGTGTGTCAATTTTAAGCGTTGGTAAAATTAAGCATCGAAAAACATGGTCAAAAACGAGGGAAATAATTACCATGGACTCACATATTGAAATCTATCATTTGAAAAAAACAGGGCAGTGTTTGATCCAGTTTCCAAAACAGATATACGGCGGAGTACACCCTTGCTTATGGTGAGCCAAGCATTCGTAATTTGTGCTCGGAGGAAAATTGCTTTTAAGCCAATTGAAATTCATGAATTGAAAAAAAATGTGCGCTCGTGCGAATGATATGATATAAATATCCAAATATAAAACATTAGTGAGGTCTTCTTTTCGTTTAAAAATAAATTGTGATAAACACCTCGTAAAGTATGGTTTTTATGAAAATCTGTAGTAACCCGTCCTGTGATGAAATTAATCATACCCACCTACCCGCATGTCGAACACAGTTATCGCATGTAGACGGTGAATTGTGTATTCATAATCTCGTTGCCCCATCTCACTCGCACCTCGCCTGAGCTTCGTGGCTTACCGAGTCAGTCAATCAGGAATTAGTATCATCACGACAACCCTAGCTTCCAGAAATCACTATAATCACAGACAATGTAATCATAAAAAAAATACTTTTTTTTCGCTTGATATGCAAATAAATCTCTAAATCTTGATTGACTGACATAATCGAATTCAATGAGCGATGTAAATAAATGTACTTATTGTAGCCTAAGTATTAATGTGTTTATTAAATTTGTTATTACCGATACTATACCAAGTATCAATACTTCAATTGTTTTAGATATCGCGCCACAGAAATACTATGTCTGTTTTTTCATCGCTGTGAAGATATGCATCTTTTTGCACCAAATATGATCAAATTACGTATTAATTGCCGTACTGCAGTGTCAATAGACTATAAATATAGTAATTTGATGCTGCATACGAATCAGTTGGCAGGTGTCATAGACCGATGCTGTCCAAACTTTTACATACTAGATACCTTGTAATATGAAAATAAGCATGACAAACATTTTAGTTTTTAGTAACTAAAGTAATTCACCATCGCCTGTGTGGCCGAGGTAATTATTATGGGTGCGTATTTCGGTACTGAAAGTTGTTGGTTCAAACGCCATATTAAATAAAAATACAGAGCTGTAAGAAACCCAACGGATTGAGGTATTGATTTTGATCCATATCAATAGCTTAATCTGCAAACGAGCCAATTCCACTTAAGAGTTCCGCGTAAAATGTTCAAGTGCTACAAAAACTTTGGTGAATTTGTATGTTACTGTTTGGAGTTGGCCGGCGCGTGCTGGCGATTTTAGGTATTTACAATTTTCTGTGAATTTTGTGTGTTCTGTGTGCGATAGAAAAATTAAAGCTAAATAAAATGCCATCAAAATCGTTTTTTCGATTAAGGGTGGAGTTAGCTGGTTTTCAGACTAAGCCAATGGTATGCCCCGGATTCTCAACAAACTTGATGAAAAAAAAAATGCTGCACTCACCATCATGTATTTATGCTTAAATACATTTTTTTTGTTAAAAATAATTGTATCCTCTCGGTAGCTGAGTTTTTAAGTCGTAAGTAGGTAAGGTAATTCAAAGTTTATATTCGTTTATTATTTTTAAGTTTTTTTAAAAGAGTAGTTTGCGTCTTCCTACCGGCAGCTTTTCGCCCTTACGGAGGCGAGTCTCTCCCTGCAGTTTGAGAAGCACTGATATAAAGGATTGAGAAAACGACGTTGGAGTTTTCCGACGCAGTCTGATCACGACGCTCGCGCGGTTTGCGTCGGATTTATTGAACCTATTGCATTACAATTCTGTGCGCCTGCACATACGCAAACATATCAACACGTGGTATTGCAACTTGCTAAAATCGGGCGCAGTGATATTTTATTTATGTACGGAAATTTGAAATTTTATTATCTCCACGAATTAAATATTTTCAGATTATTTAAAACAACATAATTGCACGCGGGCTTAAAATTTGAAAATAGTTGAGAAAAGTCCAATTTATTTCGTATATTTGTCGCTCATTGAAAAAAAAACGAAAAAAACCTGCTCTTGAAAACACAGTTTTACACAAATTAAAACAAATTGTTCTCTTTATGAGAAATATCCACCATGGTATATTGAAAATAATTAAATAGTTACAGAAAATAATTACTAGGCTAGAGTTTATGGCTTACTTTTGCCGTACACGATACAGTTTCACAGCTGCATCTTTGCTACAAGTGCACATATGAAAACCTGGTAATGAACTGTTACAATGCCGTCGACATCAATCATTACATTACGATAACTTTGTTTTTTACTGTTTTCAAGATGTAACCAACACTTTGATTATGTGATATATAAAGATCTATTTGGATAGATTGGTCAATATGTTGTGCTTTCTAAATACATAGAAATTTTACAGTAAAACACATATTTTTACGGTTACTGGCATTAATAATAATAGATATCCCGATCAAATAAATCCTAATACCATCTTTCCAATTAAAAAAAAATCAACTCAACTTTAATATTTGAATCCAGGACCTAGAAGTGTAGAAGCTTTCCAATCAGCCACCGATACGACTGTATTTTTAATATATATTATTATAACAAATATACTTAATACGAAAATTCACATTTTAATGGATTAGTGTTGATGGTTTTCAATTGAAGAATATTAAAAAAACAATGCATTCTCGGGATTAGATTTTCTTTATCAATTTATATTATTTACCATCTTATTAAAACATGAATATTTTTTTTTTAAATCATGGTAATTATTATAATAATTGACGCCAGGTGACCAAGATAAGAAATTGATAACCTAATAACGTCATGTCTAATGTGAAAAAGCTTATGATTTAGAGCGATGTGATCTTATGATTAGTTCACTGCGGTAAAGATTTAAATAAAAACTCGAATGGAAAATTAAAGCTGAATATGTAATGAAGCCAAACATAGGGTTAAATACACGATATATTCGTTGAGCCGTTTGATTTACCAAAAAAAGGTAAGCTGTGTCCGACCATGGCCTCGAATTTTTACCATGAATACGATTTAGGCCGAAAGAAATAAATTGAATAGTCTACAAACCTTAATTCTTATTGTAATAAATTATATCAAACTATTTGTGGTGCATTCAAGGTACCGATTTTGTGACATTCGTGTTGAATATTTTGGGTACACGGTATCAATTTTAAAGCCGTATTGAGATTTAAAATTACTAATTTAAAGTTAATTTTGTAATTTTCAAAAAATGCCTTCGGGAAATGCGTTCGATTTGTGTGTGCTGAGATCAAACATATAATTTTATAATGGGCAAAAGACAATCCTATTAAATGATTTTAATATCGACAAGACTTCAATTTAATGACGAAGAAATATTGCAAAATAAACGATAAGCAAAAAAATGATTTTGCTCGTGTATGCAGAATTAAACCACAAATTAGGCGTTAGGTATTCGATAAACACATTCATAAATTAGTCCATGTCATTATATCAATCCATATGAAACAACATTCGGTGTATGTTATATGTTAATAATAAATTATTTTGACTAATCAACCCAAAAGTTCTTCATACATTAGTTGCAATGAATTGTGTCAAACGTTCTCTTCAATAAATGTAATAATATGTTATATATATAGCAATTTCACTGTTATAAGTATGATGTATTCCATTTTATTGTAGATTTATTTAGTTTAATGTGCATTTTAAAGCTACCTCAAAGCATTTTTTATTAAGTGTAAATATCTTTTCCCTTACATCGTGACTTTTTAGAGAAATCATTCTTAAACTTTATTTGTTCTATTTTAAAATTATATATTTTTGTTGCCAACGATATATTGTAATACATTCTTAAATAATAACAACGATCGATGCTCGATTCTTTAACCTTGACGTGTTACATGTAACGTGTATATATATCAAATAAGGTGCGCATCATACTTTTGCCGCAGGCTGTTTTCGTGGATTGCGAGAATTAAATTGTCTCAACGATGTTGTTATTATGATTTACAATAGAGAAACCAATAATTAATATCAACAACCCTAAAGTTGCAACGGAATTTCCAGCAAATTCCTATCACCTAGTTTAATCTAATTATTAGGCATGGGGATCCTGAGAGGTAGCTTCGCTTTCTATTATAAAGCTTCCATCTGCAACACCAACAAAGTATTTTTTAAGTTCCTGAAACTCTTATAATATTGAAAATGATAAGTCAACATGGCCACCTTAAAAAACTTATTACTACAATAAAATCAAAATATTGATTTTACTACGTATTTTCTATAATATAACAGGCAAAATCCTTAATTTCTTGGGTAACTTAATTACGGGCTTCTTATTTTGATGCAAGCCTTCGAAATGCCGCCCCTTAATTGTTTTTTCTTTACAATAGTCATAAATTATATTCATTGGTATCGGAATAACATAGACCAATAAAGAAGAGCGTTGTGTAAAGATTTTTCACTGTTGAATGGTTCAAATTGTATTTTGATTTCGCTGCTTATGCCGCCTCCTTGCGGTGCCGCATAATGAGGCTGCCTCCTTGTATCATAGCATGAGACGGCCCTGATGGGTCCTATAAGATTTGAAAAGTGGCTTCACTTTTGATGAATTCGACTCCATTTGTAACAGTAAAATGATACTCACTTATCTGAGTATTCTATACGAATGTTATCTAGATTTTGTTCCTAAAGTTATTTGAATACTCATTATTCAGTGCCCTGTACACGTAATGTGACATGTGACACTGAAGATGTGTTTATTTGTCATTTTAATCCTTGTCAATCTGTCTTTCTCAAACAAGATAGGTATTTTTATCTTTCTCTTCAGTAACGACGAGTTGTGTGCGAAACAGCTCTCCTCTATAAACGCCGGTGACGACTGTTGCCTGGCTTACGTCACCTACTTGTAAATAAACATGCTACATGCGTCGATGTACCAACAACGGGTATAATAATTTTATAATAATAATCGAGAGCCGCCATACTACAGCGACAGCCAAATTCTAACCTCAAAATGTATCACAACAAAGTAAATAAAGGCGGCAAACCTATTTAAAATAGTTTATCAATTGTCATTTTAAATACAAGTGCACATTTTATTCGTGAGTTGTCACATTATAACACCTTCTAAATGAATTACCCGCTCTAAAAGTGAAGTGGAATCTGTGATATATTCATAATAATATATGTATTAACATTCTTTTAGTTAAATTTATAACGTTTTGTTAGTTTATCACAGTGGCGTCGCGTGTGAAAAAAACAAAAAAAAACAAAACTTTACTCCAATTATATCATTCTTGATAATAAATATAATACCTATACTAAAACAAGAATACAATACATGTCCTTAAATATTATGTGTGTTTCTTCGTTATTAATCTATTTTCATTGAAAACGTAAAAATAAAATTTATTCATCTAGAAAAAGTATTAAATAACAAGGTAGTGGAAGTAATATTACAGTTGAGACTAATTATATACTACTACTAATACTATATTTATCGAGATCACTTTCGTAAATTTCGACATTATCAACAATTTCAGTGATGTAGTTATCGACTGTGGAAAGGAAAAAAGATGAAACCCTAAATTTTTCAAAATAGCTTTTATTTGATGATCACAACGTATACAACTTAATACACGTTCTATCAGAAGGATGTAAGCTGAAAATGTCAAAAAGTGTCAAAATTTAGCTTGTAAGTTTGAAAAAAGGGTGGCCTGTGATATTTGCGAACAGGAAAAAGGGCTTCCAACTGATCATTTTTCTTAAATAACTTATTAAATTGATACTATATTGTGTAAATAAAACATCAGTTTTAGTCTTCATGAACTTCAAGGTTTTGTTCATGAAACGTTTTGACTTTGGTCCGAAATCGTTAAATAAACTTTTTTGTGCATCCTGTAAAATTTGTTCTACGTGGGTTACGTCCTTTTTCCTTTTCACGGTCGTTATGTTTTTAGAACAATTAAATAAGATATCTATATACAATTATATACTATTAAAATTTTATAGTAGAAACCCTGCAGTATCGATTTTGGTTGTATCATAATTGTAGATTTTCGTCTATAAAATCATGCTTAAATCTATTAATAAAAATATATTTTTTTAAATCATGCAAAATATCTGTTGGTTGCGTTCTTATAATATACCGATAAAATATTAATTGTTTTGATAAGTTAACATAAAATATTTCCACGAATTAATATTTAGGTTTCTGTCATATTGGTGGTATATCTGGAAGACTAACTTTATAAAATTATCTTTATCAACATAAAAAGATCATTTTAAACATTTAAGATAATCCAGAGATGCGGTTGTAATCAAAATGACGCCAAACGAGTTAAACTTGATATAAATTATTGCAAAACTTAAAAACCAAAGATACCAGATAGATTGAAGATAAAAATGATTTTTCGATATCAAAGATAACATCCATTTACCAATGAAGTCCACCACTACGACTAAAAATAACACTCATGGTGAGCAAGCAATGTGCACATTTTGGATTGGTTCCTATTTACACTTATATTAAACCATATGACGAGACGGCGGTTTAGGTCTGTTTGGAAAACTTCCAAATTAATATTAAACAAACACTGGAAAAGACCAATGAAGTTTATACATATATTAGAATGATCATTATACAACATATTAATAACGATACAAAATCTAAATTAGTAACAAAGAGAAATAAACAATAATTCTTAATGATTTACACGGTATACAATTAGAAATGACACTATTCTCTTATCAAAAACAATATTTTTATTTGCAAATAATTGAGATATCAAGAAAATAATGCTATTATATATGTGTCAAAATAGATGATACCGCGAGATAAAAATACATAAAAAAAAACCCAAATAGTAATGTTAATCTATTTACGTCAAGCTGAAGATAACATTGAATTGTGATTTGTCTAAATTCATGACATTGCTATATATCAGTAAAATCATCATTTATGCATCCTTGGGTTACAATAAATAATGTTATTTAAGATAGAAAAACGTACACAAGAAAGGCTGACAGGTTACATCACTCTGTGCACGTCGATTTAGTGTTTCATATTCAGTGTATCGAATGATTGTGTGTCCAGTGCATTGAAGTGTTATATTTTAGGTAGAAAGTAAAACACGTCCATTCACACATGATTGTGGGGGAAAAAAATTCAGGCAATTTTCTCAGCCGTGGATATCCAGAAAGGTCTATTGGGTATGTATCGTTCATTATTATTCAACATTCTTCCATGCTTAATTTTTATAATGAAACTGTGCAAGACAAGGTGTGCTCTATGTCTATGGTTTATGACTTAATCATATTTTTATAGCTTGACAACACTCCACTGAGGAGTTGTAAAATTATTTCACTACTAGAAACAACCTAAAGGTGCGTTGACACCAGAGACCAACGTCGTACTAATTGAGGTACTATTGCCATTTACATAATTACTAGAGCATTCGTTTCATTATAAAATCGTGATGTAATCTTTCTAGGAAAATAGCGGATGTTTGTATCTACTTGATATATTTGTAATAAGGGATGAATAATTGATACGTTTTCCTTGTTGGTATCAAGCATATTTTTTACATCGAATTCACATTGCTACAAACATTTATTTCATCACACTTTTCGAATTTGTATGCTATCATCGTCATTGTTTACCTTTAATTTTCTAGGTATTAATTTTAGAAGGATAGAAACTTCCAGTCATATAAATATTTACATTTACAGAATATCTTTAACACAAAATTAGTGTCCCTATATCCAAACCAAGCTGAACACAATATGTACGTAAATAATTTTAATCCATTCAGTGTTAATATAAAAATGCTTTAAAAGCATGCATCCAACCCCAATTCTGAGGAAATGAAGGAACGTCGTAACACTAATAATATGAACAGTCCTGTGATATTATCATTAGTATGTATACTGAAATATTTAGGTACGGACACGCCACGAGTGTTCTAAGCATGAAGTAGATATTCATATGGACACACCAGGCGTGTTCTCAGTATGAGATATATAGAATACTTAACTAATAGTTATGGGTACAATGGGGCTATGCTAATGTCCAAATCCACTGCTAAGAACGATGCTAATTTTAGTGAAAAACCCTACAAAGAACTGTCACATTTCAACATAATTAAATACACTTTTTTCGAAGGAATTTATGCATCCCTATTTTCATGTTTATTATTTTTTTTATTCTTTATGCTGCTCACTGCTTTAATTGTATGCGGTGTACAGTGAAATGTATTTACCGCACAAAAAAGGCTTTATAGTATTATGCATATCGTTAGCTTAATCTCCATTTTTTACGCCATAATTCGCAAAAGATTGAAAATTAAAATCACCCGCACGTGTCAGCTAACTCCATACAGTAACATATAAATTCCCCAAAGTTTTTTGTTGCTCCTGAATATTTTACGTAAGTTGAGTTGTCGGTTTGCAGATTAAAACATCGATATGTACATACATAAAAATGAATATCCATTTAATTTTAAAAATTCTATCTATTCTCGTTTTAGTTCGGATTATTGTAAACATTGTTTATTTAAAATTATGATTAAGAGGGGCTAGGGAGTGAAGTCATGATCGATTGCCAAAATAAAAGAAATACATATTACATATATATACGAGTATTATATGTAGTGCCTGCCAAGAATTCAAGTCTTAGCTAAATTGCATTGTTAAACAGTTAATCACCTCTCTTAAAAGATTGCACAGCAACAAAGACTCCCAGCATAACTGACAAAGATGAATCAACATGCCTTTCTTTATGTTCGAACAACCGATCCACAACTAATTATTATATTTAATAATTTGCTACCTAGTCTTAAAATTTTATTCGCATTGTTGGCTAATTATAAGCGTGCGAATTTAGATATCGCAGATATTCAGTGTGTACTGATACAAAAAACATGCATTTAACTTTATCTTATTAATTTAGGCTTAGTGATAATACATATCCTATTTGTTTAGTATGTGGCGAATGGCAAAGTGCTAAGTCACATAGTGTGCTCAGACTTTGGAGTTTTTCAAGACGGTTCGAATACTTCTGAGACCGGTCAGCTATTATGACTTGATTTCTACAAAGAATAATTTTCTAGTTTTTTTTTTCTTCAAAATTTGACAAGCGGGCGAGGTGATCTCTTCTCAACAAGGTTCGATGTGAACATGGCTTTATTAGAGTAGAATTAGTTACCTCTGTGGTCGAGACATTACGGTGTGTGCTTTGACGTTGAAGGTATTAGGCTCGAATCCCATATCCGTTGAGGATTTTAAAAAAAATACTAATCTGAATGAGCTCAACAATATGCTAACAAACAATTCTCGTGAAAAACAATCCGTCAAGAGTATCCATATTGTGGAGAACCATATACTTAATTTCTGGAATGGATGTCTTCACACCGGGGAGATCTAAATCATTTCTAAATAATATTTGAGCAGGCATGCTAAAAAATGTTAGAATAAGAATAATTCCTGTGCAATTGCGCACACTTCAGTGCACGCCGAGCAAGGTCTTAGTAAGTTATTCCTGCGACAATTCTGAGATGTTAAAGAGCGTCTCACTTGCATTACGCTACAGTATATGCCGGATATAACGAATGTAGAGACATGGCGGGTAGTCTAGGGAAAAGCAAGCCAAAGAAAAAGAAAGAATTCGAAAAATGTAATCTATAAAAATATTAAATAATAATGAATATAATATGGTACAAACGAGCAATTTGTGAGTTATCTATATAATAATTATTTTAGATAAATTTACTAGACAAATAGTTTAAAATATTAAGTCACGCTGACGCGCTGTGTTGAGTGACACAGAGGTCTCATCTGTACAAATAATTACTCTGTTTATTTGTTTAACAGGAGGTGTCAAAATGCGTAAAAATTCACATATAGTAGAAAATAAAATCAAGCAAGCCTTGAAGAGAGCCTTCTTCGAGAACATTCCGAGGCGTGTTGGCTTTAATTGTTAATAATTTTCAATAACACTATTTCCGTTAAATCTTATAATGAGTTCTAAAAATAGTCTGCGTACATTTCAATGGAAGAAGTCACACTGAAACATTACACTGTTTTGATATAGAATAAAAAGTAAATGTAATAGATATCAAGCACTTTTCAAAAATGGAACTGGCCAAAGTCTACGCGTGATCTTCCCATAGACTTTTAAAACATCATTTTGATAAAATATTCGTCTTTTCATATGACAACGAGCTGCAAATTTCTTCCGTTCTGTTGTATATAATTTATTGTTATTTTTAATAATATTATGATATAATGAAAGTCTCCATTTATGTACGGGTATACTACTTATTATATTACATTATAATAAAATATAATTGAGAAATATATCGGTCTTTTTCAACGTTGAACGAGCGTGCGTACAGCAATGAGACATTGTCGCGACTTGAATGTCATTTATACAATATTAATTTTCTTAATTATGTCCACCCCGAAAGTGAAGTATATAGGTCTCCACAATGTGTAAACTTATCTTAACAGATTATTTTCTACGTGATTCATCAGCTAATTTTTAAAACCATTTCATGTCCAGTTTTGCATCTTTGATTTTAAATAAAATTCTTATGCAGTTGATAAGTTTAACCCAAAAACATCCGTCACCGAAATGAATGTACTTACTGATTGTTCATTAGAGTGATATATTATAATATATTATTTTGTAAAAATCTGATATTTGACATTTATTATATTGTATGACATTTATGATATTTGACATTTAATTTCTTCCATTATCAGTTTACATTTCGCTATCAAATCCGTTATATATTTTTAAATAAACTGTTGAAAAATTGTCTGTACCTTTTATAAATGAATTTTTTTTTTCAGAAGCTTTCGCCTAGCAATATAATAAATACTACATTCTTTTACAGACTTAATTGTGAATCTAATGATTCGTTTCATAATTCTCGCTAATTCTGTGGCGATACTTTTATTTTATTTTAAATCAAAGAAGCCACCGACGACACAAACATTTAGCCTTATTGCATTTTTTTTATCAAACATATATATTTATTGGAAAACTTCTTATGAAGGTTGACTGCATAATTTTAAATTCATTATATTGAACCTTTTTCAAACTCCAGCCAGTGACTGTCTAAAAGTTTGACGTTTATACTATTCGCTAAGCGCTATCACATTGTATTATGAAACTTCAGAAAATAATTCAAATTTACGTAAATTCTTGTTAGTAATGACAAATTTGGACCATGACGTTCAATTTCAACTGACTTAATAGTATTTGAATCTAGCTGGAAAACTGTACTAGCTTTCCATTAATTTAATTTTTAATTAATTTCATTCCCTGACTTTTCGTCACTTGAAGTTTAAACATATAATATTATATCACTTACGAATACTATATTTGAGAAACGAGAAGTGTGCGAGAAAAACGTTACTGTATAGATATTATAAATTATTTGCAAATTAGCAAGAAAAGAAACACGTGACGTTTTAGCCATGGCATATAAAGGAATATCTGAGTTTTGCAACATGCTGTCAGAATTATATGTAATTTCGTAAATAAATGTAATACAAATATTTATGCTCGGGTAACATCGGAGTCATTTAAATACAAAGCGAATCACAGATGACTGCAAACAACTGTAATTTGAGATGGTAAAGACTTCACCGCATCAACCACAAACTGCAGCACGGTGCTGTATATATTGTTTTATTTATATTGCGATTGTTCAAGACTGGATGCAGCTAAGCTGTAAGCATGAGTGCCGAATAGAGCACTCGTAGAATTCTAACAAATTTCAGATACCAAATTAGAATATTCACAGCTAGTAAATTACACAGTATGGTTGCGGCCAAGTGTGGTTCGTCAGCGAAAAATACAACCAAAAAGCGTTTATGCAATTTATTACAAGCCATATATGTTTGAGAATCAATGCTTTAAATCTATGGTGGCATCCACCAAAGCATCTCTGCATTAATGCATAGTTATCGAGAGCTCCTGCGGAATCTGTCTCCAAAAAATAGTCTACCATGAACGGGTCTCGCATTTAGCAGAATAAAACAAACACAAAGCGAGAATGTAAATAATGGGCATAACGGTAAAATCTAAAAGTCAATGGATCGAAAAAGAAAAGCCAACGAATCGTTCTCACAATGGACCTCAAACAATGTCAGCACAAAAAAGGCTGAAAGGACGCGAATACTAATCAAAGGACAACCCAAAAATGTGCAAACCGAGCGACTTAAGGAAGCCATTATCACTTACAAACAACTGTATATTTAATGTGACGAGCTGCAAGCACCCGGCGTGGCTATGGTTACTTATCATTGGTGAATGATATAAATGATACAGATACAGTTTCGATTCAACGTTTCTTAGATATGTATTTATCATTGTTTTTAATCTACTATGTGCTGTGCCGGCATCGCCTGAGTAGTGACTTTTCTTCTTGACAACAATTACGCACGGCAACGAAATTAAGTAAAACATGCACTTTTTTATTTTACCAAAAATACGTATACATTTTATCAGCGATTTTTACACTTTGTTTGAATTTTTAAACCTTAAATCTATGTAGTCGCATGTACATAATGTCATTTATGTCATAGTACATATTAGTGGAATTTAAAAAATGTGGAATTACTTGTATTAAATTAAAATATTTCTGCTCATCAACTCAATGTTGCCTATGTTATTTAAAAACACTTTAAATCTATTATTTTTAATTGAAATATTTTTCCACTATACGTGAGTCTCGCATAACACGACTTATCTGTAGAACCTGCATGTTTTATAGTCTACTATGAATTTTACAATTAAATTCTAACTTGTATAATTATATAATTTATTATATTTGATAATGATGACCAATACACGATAATGACTTCATCGACATGTAATATTTATTAGCGCAAAGAAAAGTCGATAGAGAAAACATGATTACTCACGTGTATCCTCGTTTAACCCTTTCATTGCCAGAAACACCTAAACGCGCTATATAAGACGGTGACCTACAGTTGGACATTGCAAAATTAGACCGTTTACTCGTTTGCCATCTCAGATTACCAGCCATGGTCGAACGATTTATATATTTTGATAATTCAATATATTGAGGATACAGATAAATCTTCAATAATGGAATGCTAAGCCATAACAGATTTTTTTTAAATTTCCTTTGAAACTGCAGCATATAAATCTCCACAGCGTGAGGATGTCCGTTCCAACTATATGTATCATCAAAATATAATAGAATTGATAGATTTTCCGTGAGAATTGCTTGTCAAAAAATAGTTCAACCCAGTGTGCATCCAATTCTACATCTTTGGATTTTTTCAAAACCAAACAGCCATGGGATTCGAACCGTAGTCTCCACAACCAACTCCAACTCTCCAACTCAATCTCCAACCGTAGAATACATCGATTAATTAAAAAAAAACACTTTCATGATAATTATGTCCTTTGTTTCTGTATAATACGATAAATAAATGAAAAATGTGAATCCATGGAGATTTTTAAAGTACAAACGTAAATCTCTCGCGTGTCTTATTCCTTTGACAAATTATAATAATATTTATTTAACATACATTTCGCAATATACAAAATAGACATAGAAAAAAAAACATTGGTAATGTTCAAAATATTGTACTCACTGGTACATAATGCAACCAAAATTTACGCAAACAGCTAGTGTTTCTGAATCACTAATCATATCAACGTTGCTATAAAACATATAATTATAATATAATACAAGAAAAAAAATTCTTAAATACTTTTTTAAATAAGAGAACGTAATATATTTTTTATAACTTTAGATAAACTCTAGACGAATAAAATAAATTAAAATACATTTTAAATGATGTTTAAAATTTAAAAAAATGTACTAACACAAAATTCAGGTACGCGTGCCACTTATTCACTACCACCCTACAGCATATGAAAGGTTAATTATGGCCATAACCTATGTTTTTATCTACTAGCGAATTCGGTATCATAAATTGACTCTTCGATCAACATGTTTGGTGACCTCTGAGCTCCATTAAATTATTTCAATCAGACTTTGTTCTCTTCCACCAAAAAACTAAAATATATAATACATACTTATAGTTTTTGATTATTTTTTCAGATAAACATGAGATCACTCTTTTCTCCTGACATCATCAAGTTTATGTAATTTGGTGTGATGACGATGTCGTTTTAAAAGTTGTCATACATGTTTGTCAAGTTTTAATAAAAAAACTGATTTACCGCTATAATTTATTATCCGTCCGTGTATACTTAAAAATGCATTTATAAAACTAGTCAGTCTTTGGCAGGGGTAACCATCTACACTATCTTTGGGAGCCGCATTTCATAAAGGATTTTTCGCAAGAATCTTTTATTTGTCGTTGCTAACAAAACAAATAATGAAAAAATGTAAAATCAGTTTTTTTAAGTTTAGCCACAGATCCATGTTCTACCGGTTAACCTGATTTAATAACTCACAGGTTATTCGAAGCAGCTTCTGGATTATAAATGTCCTAAAAGCGAAGAGTATATGCTGAGGCTGAGACTGATCTCAATTTTTGGTACTTCGTATTTTATGAGGCTTTTTATTCATCACTTAAATATATTTAAAATAGGCATCGGTCTATTTTAACTTATCAGCATTTAACTGAGCTTGTGCGAACTGCTCTAACAAGTCACAAACCAAATTTTTATCAGCTTAATCTACGTTCGTAAAGTATTCACAAGCAAAGCTATTGCTTAGAGAGGTATATAAAATTGTTTAATAGTATCAAAATAATATATTGTATATTATGTATAACATTTTTTTATGTTTAAATGACTTGTTAACAAGAAGTGAAATAAAATAATCAATTTTCGATATCGATAATTTTTTAGTTGACCATATTTCATACGTCAATTTTATTTGCATAATACCCGCATCACTTTCCTGCGAGCGCCGCGCGTGGTTCGCGAGCTACGCTTTGGCGACCCCAGGTCCATAGCAAAAGCTTTCATCATAGAGATGACGACATAAAGCGGTGCTTCTCAAACGTTTTTGAGAGGCAGCACATGAGTTTTGATATGTAGGTATATTATAACGTAAAAAGTCATACTATGTGTATATTTGTATTATATTATTGTTTGTACAACTATACAACATTTTGTGACATTATAAGAGTGGGTATAATTTTTTTTTTTTTTAAATGAAGTAATCTTTTATTAGAATTATACATAAATATGTATTATCATTATAATATCTATTGTATTATATGAGGATTAAATGCATGTATTTCGCAATTGAAGGCACGTTAAAACGGTGCAATTCAGGAGTGTTAGCATAACTTGGAAGTGTTCAAAGTGACTTGTGGGGTTGAGTCCTGGAAAGCTAGAAGTATCACGTGGTGGCCATATACTCAATCTGGAGTATATGATCGCTGTTTATCATTTAAATGGTTAACCTCCCGAATACAGTGTACACTTAAGGTGCAAGTATTAATTATAATGGTAGTAATTATTACAAAAATAATTCAAAAGTTATATTTAAACCATGTATAAAAAAACATATTTGATTTCGATGACGTACTGTCTCTCGTCAGATATA
>JAGVSQ010000779.1:0-34567 GCA_022683975.1 Rhyacophila evoluta
GGAGCATATGGATCTACACGGTGTAAAGATATCCACTCCGAAAGTGGAGTATATGGATCTCCGCAATGTGAAGGCGTCTTAACACATTATTTTTCACGAGAATCGTTTGTCAGAAAATTGTTCAACCTATTAGGCATCCAGTTCTGCATTTCTAGATGTTTAAAATCCGACAGATGAGGAATCGAACCTGTATTCTCCGGATTGCTAGGCGCGCACGCTATTAACTAAGGAAGACTAATACTGATGTTTTATTGACTCACTATTGTATTAGTTTATACGTTATTTGAGAAAACCAGTAAAATTAATTAGGTGGAAAAGCCCCCTTTGATGGTCGCTAGCCTGATACGCTATCATTTTTTCAAATTTAAATGCTAAATTTAGACAATAGTTCAGTACTTTCAGTTAAAGTCTTTTTGATAGAGCGTGTATTAAATTGTATACATTGTGATTATCGAATTAAAGCTATTCTGAAAAAATTAGGGTTACGTCCTGTTTCCTTTTCACAGTCAATATAAAGAGCTTGCAGTGTAAAATTTCTTTTGAATCTATATATATGTATATAATGATATGTAATCTTTTCATTTCCAAGTATATTTTTTAGATAAAAATTCTAGCGTAAAAAATATATTCTATTAATGTAGTGTCTTTCGACCATTCTATATATTAACTGTGAACTTAAATTCTACGAGTAGTAATTTTCTAATATTACTTTAATAAATGTATATTTATCTATAATTCAAAAATTAGTTGATACAAATAATAAAACAAAAATACATGCCAATAAAAATGAAAATTATGAATCACGATGACTATAGAGAGATGATGGAAGAAAGAAGAATGTGTACATACTTGAGTTGAATAGAAATAAAATATCTTCAAGATGGCGACGTCGACCGACCAAATTAAAGAGTGTAAAGAGAGTCGGTTTAATTAAAGGCAGGTCAGATTTTAATGCGGCACAGGTAAAAATCCAATTACAGAGTCGCATTTTAATCAGAATAAACAATAACAGCTAACACTGGCCAAATGGAAAGAAACCGTTTAAAGATTTGAGACGCGGGTTGTAAAAAAATCGCATTAAAACGGAAAGCGGCGCGTTGCTCAATTGAAATGTTTGTTTTAAATTTAACGCCGGTTTATCTCAGCCGATTCGAATGCCCTATAAAACTTTTCACTCTTCCCAGAGTAATAGCCCCGCTGCGGGAAATTAATATACACGCCAGTGAATTCAAAACCGTGGTAAGCGCAAATGACACAGATATCAAGGGTTAACAGAAGCAAACCCGGAGAAAGACGAATCATTTTCGCGTATATAACTGACAGCGTTAGAAAGAGAACTGAGCAGAGTACAATAATATATTCTTATATCGATCACGAGAAACAAAAAAAAATTGGCAAATACTTTTACCTGTTTCAGCGAATATATTATAATTAAATAAAATAATGAAAATTGTCAATAAACTTACGGTGGTTCTCCATCGCAAAGTAGCACGTCGGAGGGCCCGGGTTCCTTCTTTGTGGGTCCATTATCTTCACCGTTCCGTACCGCCAAACTGAAAAAAAACGAACGTTTACCAATAAAAGTAATATCAACATTTTGAAATAAACTGATCAAACTCGCGCGTCCGTGTCCTGAATTAAAATACACGTGAAAAAAAAGTAAAACACAGCAGAAGCTACGAACGCTAACAATTCCTCAGCGGTCTGTCAATGTTGATTACAGTATAAACATTTTTAATTCTTATTGTACACAAAGAAAATAAAGATCGGTTTTCATTGAAGTCCTTCTGGGAAGTGCTGATTATTACAGATAATCCTTTGTTGATAATAGGATATCTTAAGATATTGGACATAGTAGAAGGCCGGGCCGAGCAATAATATTTTTCGCAAAAATAGATTTCACTTATAATTATTAATAGATGAGTTGTTGTTAAGTTGCCATACTACCAATTATGTGGACCGCTATATACAAGTCGCTTATAATTTTAGCTACGTACAAGTGAATCGATCCATTAAAGTAAATGTTACTAAAGTGTACTATCATCGAGTTGGTGTTTTAATTGAATTGTACTATTTTAATTTGCCAGGTCAAACCAGCGTAGGAAGCTTGCGGCAGAATGTAGAAGTTTCTGTGACGAGGCCAAGATGAAATGACAGAGCGAAGACTCACAATTAAGTAATCATTCAAGACATAATATGATAGCAATTTCATTACGAAAACTGCATTTTCGAACGGGTTTATTTGTTTTTATTTAAATAAGCACAACTAGTGCCATCTATGCAAAATATATTTAATAGCTAATATGTGTCACATTGAAGATGTTTTATTCGAGACTATTCACCAACATATAATCCGTACACGGGTGCAAGAGTATTATATTTAAAACCATTGTAATTTACCTTCCGGAAAAGTAAAAGTTAATGGAAAAAACAAAAGCGGTGATAGAGGCTTCTTCAGCTGACGATTTCTTCCCTCTAACTGTCATTGTTCTTCACTGGTAAACAATACACTAACCGAATTGCATTTGCGACTCAGTTTTGGTCGTCTATTAGAATTAACAGTAAAAATATGAATAACGATTTGAAATTCATGCAAAGGTTCGTCATTAACAATTACCGGAAATACGTCACTGAAATGATGAATACAACTCTTTTTAGAGATTGGAATAAACGTTGCATCCGTTTTAGCGAACATTTTAATTTTAATCGAAGATAATTTCGTATTAACATCATTTATTTCGACAGAAGCGCCGCGAGCGTGCGATAATAATCATTTTACTTCACCAGAATCTTTTAAATATTTTATTTACCCAATAGTGATTCCGTTTTCTTGCCAAGAACATAATACACAAATAATGGAATTCGGTTAATTCGCGTAACGCATTTTTCCACAGCTTATTGCTGATTGACAGGAGTAAAACTATTCATGGATATAATCGATATCCCTATAATACTAAAACGGCAATTAAATTCTTGAATAAAAATATTAGTGTCAAATAAATAATTAAATTATATCATCAAACTATAATTCTAGAGAGTCGCCAATAGCTGTAAATAATTGATCGATTTTGAACAACAATGAAATAACAGAAAGCATATTTAATAGAGATTGACAATCTTTTGAAAATTCACAAAATTACCATTGCTTGAAATTTCATTATACAAAGCGAATGAACTGCCAAGAGAAACAAAACATTTCGGTGTCGATTTTTGAATACAAAAACTAAACGTCAATGAATATTTGAAAATCAATATCAGTAAAAAAAATGAATATGAGTATACAATGCGATAGTAAAATTTTGCATATTATTTATTCAATTAAGGCGATTCTTGAAAACTGAAAAGTTCCTACCTTGCTCGAAGTTTGCGAAAAGCACTTCGCCATCTTTCGACCATCCTCACTATTTAGCGAGAACTTCCTATTCCGCCAAAGCGTGACTCCATAGTTACAACTAATTAATCCATCATTGAATTAATTACTAGCCACAGACACTCATCACTGAAATATTTCTGAGCATATTTTGTAATTTTACTTCTTGTTTATATATGCGTTTCAAAATTTTACGCCAGCAACTGTTAGTGTTGACATAAATTAATTTTAGTTTAATAGTTAGGGGAAATTAAACTATTAAGAATTAAAAATACGCCTTGTTTAGATAAAACTAATTATATTGATAATTTATTGGCACCCTTGCAGTTATCACTGTAACCAGCGTTAGTTTAGCCAGAATAATGGCGTAAAATCGTAAATCTAAACCTTAAACATTTTGATTACAATTTTTTGATACAAACATAGTTGTTTTATTTTTGAAATTTTATTTTTATTTCCATATCCACTATCGATGATTTTACTATCCAATATAATACTTTTTACTATTACTTCATCTATTAGCCACACAGTTGTGTTTTTTTTCAAATTTTATATTTACCCCGCGTGTAATGCAGGTTCGATTCCTACATCTGTCGAATTGTTATAATCCAAAATGCAAGAATGGATGCCTATTTGGTTGAGCAATTGTCTGACACACAATTCTCATGAAAAATCATCTGTTAAGACGTCTCCACACTGCGGAGATCCATATACTCCATTTTCGGAGTGGATCCATATGGTCCACTTTCGGAGCAAACATGGTGTAAGAAAAAGAATTACTATAATTTAAATTAAAAAAATAAGAATAACGCAAAAATTAAAATAAAAAAATTCAATTTAGCGCAATTCGTTTTACCTAACCGTGAAAACATTTATTTATGAATAAGATAAATTAAATATTGTAATACGTATAATATTTCAAATATTGTGTCCCATTTTCACTTTAAGCACATGTGTTAAACAAATTTTATCAAAAATAAACGTATTTGTTTATCTATATAATTTATTCAGCTGTTTTAGAGGCAGTCTAAAAATAAATATTTAATTAATTGGTCAAAATTTACTCAATATTATTTTTTATTTACAAAAAATATTGATAAGAATATAAAATTGTAAATAACAAAATGTTGAATCGACATTCTTATTGATAAGTATAACCAATGATGATTTCAGTTCTGAAACTTGAACAGATGTTCGTATTTCAGTCGAGTATAGGTATTTATTAATTAATTTCACCCTTAGAAAGGGTCATTATTATTTCAAGAAAAACTTTCCAAGTTGTAAGTGCAAGTAGTATACTGTGACATCAATAATTAATTAATAAATTGTGTAACAACTCACAGAGTGTCACAAAGAATTTTCCTGCGTTTACCTAATATTTTATTAGAAACTTTTCGGGATAATATTTTTGAACGTAAGATATTGCGGGAAAATATTTTAAATATCGCAGGAAAGAAGAGTTGTTTATAATCATCAAAGGTTTTTAAAACATTTATTTATACGTTTACATTTACATATTCCTTATCATAAAACAATACCTCGTATACGACAAAGCAAAATGAAATACAATAAATTAAATAACTCTCAATAATCAATACCGTTAAACCTAATTCATTATTTTTTAAATGTCAACATTAAAAATATTAGTTTATTTTTTAATAACACAAAATATATAGAATTTCATACAATAATAGTAATTAGAGAGGGTTTTTTTTTATCTTCTGTAAAATTTGTGTTATGCGGTATACGAGGTATTATCTTATCATGAACGATATGTGTGAAAATCATTTTACGTAGATCAGCATGTTTGGTAACGGATAATTACAAAAAATCCGTCGACTTCCAACGTAATTATAAAAGGTTTTTTTTTTGAACACACGCGTAGTTTTAATAGTTAATTTGTATCGGATACAAGTTTGCCACTTAATTGTATAATTACTAGTCTGCAATGTAATGACTTAAGTCACGAAAATAGTTAAAATATACCAATTCAAAACGTCACAAATTATTAAATGTACATAACTTATTTATACAGCACGCTAATAGATACAATTTAGATTAGATAATGAACTGTTTGTTGATATTTGACTAAAAAATAATAATGCTTAAGAAAATTGACGGCTGAACATTGCAGTACTGTGAAATCTGTAGCTAAATATAATATACACATCGTCGCCAATATTGCAGGAATACGTATCTTGATTTTTTGGTTTAAGTCACTTTGTAAAGTATTGTTTTATTTGTTGCAATCTCTTGTATCATTATCACATTTTTCCATTAAAATACAATTTGTACAGGTCTTATAAACATATGTACTAATGCAAAAAATACTAATGGTGTAAGAGATATAAAACAATAGTTTACAAAGTGACTTAAGCTAAAAAATCAATATACGTGTTCCTGCAATATTGGTGACGATACATCGAAAAACACGACATTTATTATGCCGCCACAAACTTCAAACCGATGTCCGAAAATTATATTTGTAAACAAAAGACCAATTCGTCAAAAAAAGCGCTTAATTTACGCGAAAATAGCTGAATATAATACACTCATTTGACGTAACTATTTTTACTTGGAATATATTATATTAATCATCGATTAACGCATTCAACGATATTCGTGCACTATTTTGAATCACAATTATTTAATATTAAATAATCATACCGTTGCCAAACATATCACTGTACGAATTAGTTATTTATATTATTAATATCACGCACTTAAAAATAATAAATAAAATATTTATTTTCGTTTAAAAGCGGTTCCGATAAGGACACGCACAGTACGCATGTACAATTTTAATTTTAAAGTTGCAGTGACATCTATTAGAATATAGAATCCATCGTTATTTGTCGTATTGTCCGCTTATTTTTGACTGTACCGAACCGACGTTGGATGTCGTCTAAGGAATGAACGTTCATATGTGCGAGTTAAAATAATCAACGATTCAGCGACGCAGACACACACGATAGGATTATTTGATTACGAATCATTCGATAAAATGGGATAATCGGGTCCATTATGCTGGGACGGTCGATATAATCAATTGCGTACTTCACGTCAAATCCTGCCGATAAAACTTCTGAGTTGGCTGTCGAGCGGAACACATTTCACGTCCTATCAATTGTGTCAGATTTATGCAAAATAATACTGGGTCGCGTATTTATTTTGCGAGTGTTTTATGTCATCCACGCAATTATAAATTTTACTTTTAAAATATCGATAGATTGAATTATTCAACAAACGAAGAGGACTTAATTTTAGCCGGAAGTAGACCAGTAGAAATGCTGCATTTCTAAATTACGATTAGTTATTTAAACTTCGCGTGCCTCATGTATTAGCGAACGTACATTAACCCTTTAACTGGTGTACATCTCATATTTACTGTGCGCAGTATATAAAAAAAGCTAAACCCAAAGAAATTTCAGATAAATATCAATTATTTGATGATTTAAATAAATACATAATATTGGAGTCTCATATTGGCTCGACATTTTCGGTCGGGAAATATTATATTATAACGTATCATTCGATATGATCGAGATCTTTGTAAGATCCGGTAAATGATATATAAAATTGCAACAAACCTACGAAAAACCATCGGTGTATGTCTTCGTAATCATTCCCAGATGAATTGAACTGAGGTGCCAAAGAATGGCGTCGATTTCCATCCGTCAGATGATCGTCTATAGCAGATTTAAATATATACCGAGGCGTTCGCTACGATCGGATGACTCCACAAGATTTGACGACTGATTGTGGCAATAAATCTCGAAGGAGATACTTAAAAGTATATGACTCTTCGTAAGATGCGGGTGTCTATTACACGTCCACACTCTAGTGGAGGTCCAACCAATACTCCTTCCCGTCTAGGAGCGGAAATAGTAATATAACGTTATTGTATTTTGCCATATATATCAATAAACAAACACATTATTGTATTTTGTATTAGACCACAAAACGTAAGCTAGTGGCACATGTCATTTGAGACTATACTTTTGGATGCAGATTTTTTTCCATTTATGGTTTTAAGCCGCATTGGCACGTCAATGATTCAAAATTTTAATAATGCGATTTTATAAAAAAATACTGCATTGGTTTTATGAACACGCCATAAGCGATATTACATATAAGGAAAAAAATTACTATGGTTAGTATGTCTGACTATTATGAAAATGAGATAATTGTATATCGATCGTAGAAAGGCGAAAGACGTAAATCACACGGAAGAAATGTTACGGGAGGCACGAAAAACGTTTATTTATTAATTGTAGGCCAAAAGTCAAATTATTAAGCACACATAACCTTAGAACGCATGAAGACTAAAAATGGTGTTTTATTTGCCCAGTGTGATATTAATTTAATAAGTTATTTAAGAAAAAAACAATAAAATTGATGTGGTAGAAGTCCTTTTCCCAGATCAAACTTCTTTCAAACTTAAAAGCTTGTATACAAATCTGGCATGTGAAGATTACACCCTTTTGATAGAACGTGTTTTATTGTGTACATTGTGGCTACCGGAAAAAGTTATTTTGAAAAAAAAATGATAGTTACGTCATAAAGCATAGAGTTGATTGTTCAGAATGTGTTGTAGAATAAAAACCTTCCAAACACATACCACAAGCATAACACATTAAAAATGCCACATATAATTTTTTTCAAATACGAATTAAGTGTGAAAACCGATCATAATTGATTACTATTCTCTATTGTACTATTTAAAATAGTTAATAAATTCTTTTTAAATATATTTATTTGTTGCTGTTACCAAAGTTGTATTTCTCTATACGATAGCAGTTTGGATGTAATACAATGGGTTGACCACCGGTAGAATTTGATACAAAACGTATTGGTACCTACCTATTCAAATATAATTAAGGAAACTTTCGAAAGATCGGACGCAGCTCGATTTCTTGTTGGACAGCAATTGATGGCGGTAAATTTGAAGGGTGTATGAAAGCAAGGAAATTCAAAAAAAATACGTCGGTAAATATTCCTTATTTTTACAAGATTAAGAAAGCACTCGGTGATAGATTATATATAATATCGATTATTTATTAATTTAAACTAGCACTATTTTGATAAAATTTATATATGGAGTGATAATAAATTTCGGCAATTAACATTTTCATACCATGCATTCAATAGGTTACGAGCTACCGCTAAAATAATATAAGTTTAACTAAAAATAATTAAATAGGAAAACCGCCACGAATGCTAAATTATTCCGACTATTGAGAAGAACTTTTACAAAGCTCATTCGTACGAGCTGAGAAAGCTCTTACCATGTTAGTATTATTTTTTTATATTCGTGTATAAATTAGTTTTTGCCGGTTTTTTTCGAATTGAAGTAGTCTATGCGACATTATTTAAAAATAAAAATAAATAAAAGTGTCAACAACCAGTTAATCAGTATTTATATGACATATAACACGGATTGAGACGCAGCGCTTATCATTTAAAACAAAAATAATTATGCCATCAAACGTTTTTTGAACGGAATTACTTTTTTATGGTACCAAGATTGAATCGAAAAACACATTTCATAGAACGAAGATTTAATAAGCTATAATGATAATTACAGACATTGATTCTATTACTCCATCCCATTTGCACTCAGTTAACCCCTTGAATACCGGCATGAATTTAGATAAATCTTTCATTTTGTATTAATCCACGAAAGCATATATAAAAAATATTTAATTAGGAATATTGAAAAAAACTAACAGATTTTTTTTTTGTACAGGAGTTGATATTTATTTTTTAAGTGGAATTTTTACCAGCAAGAACTTTTGTGAAGAGGCAAATTGCATTATTCACAAAGGTATCTGGTTTCTCCTCTTATTTATTAGCTGCGAATACTTGGCACATTCTTGATGGATATTTTTTTAGTCCGATCTCTTTTGGATAGGTTTGGACATTATTCCATTTTTTGGGAAAACCTACTAAGCTGTGCAGAATATTGATGATATCGGATGTGGAAGTCTCGGTCGATAGTATGGGTATTTACTTCCCAAGTACACAGAAACAAAGCTTAATATTTGTTAAAGCGATTGTATTCAAGATTTTTTTTAAATCACCAAATGTCACATAGTATTAAATATATTGCGACCTGGAAAGAACGGAGATTGTCGGGCCCAGTGCGGCAAGGGTTAATAGTGTAATGGGATAACCAGCGTTTAATAACAGTGACGTACTTTGTTCGCCATACATATTCGAACTTCTCACAATATTATTGGAGTCTGTCTCAGTTGCAAGAGCTGAACACTAATTGAGAGCAAGTATTTTAACGATATTGTGGATCAATATCACATTTAAAGCTAAGCAGGGCTATAAAAAAATGCATCGACGGACAAGTGCATCGGAAGAAGCGCAATTCGCCGATGGCGGGACAAAAATAAATTTTAATACTGCTATTGCGTTATGTTTTCCATGTCGGATGAGTGGATACTTGATCCACATGCTATTATATAAATTGTATCACATTTTTATTTCAATTGTTGATATTAAACTCGTTTGAAACGAATTTATTGTTTTTGGCAGCATTTTCTAACATTCGTTGACGTAATTAGCGATAAAATTTAGTTTTAAGTTTATTTATTGTAGATATATTACAAGTCAATAATAACTCATTTCGATAGAAATCCGTAAAAGATTTGTTAAATGAATTATATTGTTAAAATAACAGTTGCGATTCAATAATAAATTTGTAGGAGCGAAGGTTGTGCTGTAGATAATTTTATTAAATGATATATATATCGACTATGAGAAGGAAAAAGGATGCAACCTTCAATTTTTCAAAATAGCTTTTATTCGATAGTCAAAAAGTACATAATTTAATATACGTTCTATCATCTATTTGATAGAAGATAGTTAACTGAAAATGCAGAATAAGTGTCAAAATTTAGCTTTTAAGTTTGAAAAAGAGGATGATATTGAATGGATATGAAATTAGCGACCGATAAAAATGACTTCTACCTGATCAATTTTATTGTTTTTTTACACAACTTATTAAATTAATATCATATTGAGTAAATAAAACACCAATTTTAGTCTTTATTCACTTCAAGATTGTGTAATGTTTTGACTTTGGCTTAAAATCATTAAATAAACGATTTTTGGGCCTCCTGTGAAATTGTTAAATATGGGTTACGTCCAAGTCGATATAATATTATCGCCGAAGCATATTAGTTTGTTAAATTATTTGATGAACAATAAAATTGTTTTTCAGTTATTCGTTGGGATTGTAATTTAAAGTAATGAATAAAGATTTAAAGTAAAAAATTGCAATACATCTTATGATGCAGGTTCATATTTTGGAATTAAAATAAACTTCTTTATATGTACATGGATTAAATCCATGGGCTGGCTTACACAACTATTCATAAAACAATCTATTGATAAACGAGACCTACATTATATACTGAAGCATGAAGGATCATTTATTAATGGTACTATTATATAATGAGTAGTTTAAGTATTGGCTGTATATTATTGTAAAGATGTGTCACATGATTATGATGTCGGAGAGAAGGAATAACTCCTTTTGAAATGGTTATAATAGTGGAATATATACGAGATGTGAAGGGACTACATAGTTTCACATAGCCGTTTGAAACATTTTTGATCATCAACATCACAAAAACGGTTTGCGTGTGGATCTTCCATAGGAAATAAAATAAAAGGACTATGGTATTTTTTATAAATATCCAATTGTAATCCAAAAGTAATCTGTTAGATGGCGGATATGGCAGATGGATTTGCACAGTGTGTTACACATATATGCTCCAAAAGTAGAGTATATGGATCTACGCAATGTGAAAATATGTCTAGATAAGTTATTTTTCACAAGAATTGGCTGTCAAACAATTGCTCAATTCAACAGGCATCCAGTCCTGAATTTTCGGATTTAAAAAAATTCGATAGATGTGGGAATTAAACCAGCCTCCCCGGATTGCAAGGCGCGCACGTAAACCTTTACGTTACTGGAGACAATGTGTTTTTAAATGTAGTGGCAGCTTTATTTGGAGTATGCGCGTTTTAAATATTGTTAGGTCAGATCTAAATATATTTGAATTAGAGTTACAACTAATTCCACAAAATTTATCTTGTTATTTCGAATGAGTTTGAAATGGATATAGTTTGGATCGTAAAACAGGAATAAAATCCAAGGCGGACAACTTCAAAACAATTTAACGATAACCAAAATTCTGGAATGAAAGAGTATAAGCATTTTAAAACGTCGCTGCGTTGTTACACTGTCCACGCATGCGCGCCGTAAATGAAAATCTTGGAAACGCGCTCGCAGAATGAGCACCTTGGACGGGCAATAAATGCTGGGCGTTAAATTTTAAGCGCCAAAACGTATTTTCATTCGAATTTTCGAAAGCGTTTCGGAGCTTTTAACTCCCGAAATTCTAGAATGTATAGTGTATCATCTGTCTCCAAAAATAACAACGGACATTCATTTAAGAGCTTTTTCAGCTCATCTGTAAAAACATGCCACTATAAATTTCTGCAATGCCATCTCAATAGCTATCGCAGATCTTCTTAACCCGTATAAATAAAATAAATAAAAGATATAACCATTCAACCGACAGTGGGTTGTAATTACTAAAACAGCGTTAACGATTTTACCTTCATACTTTTCTTACTTCTTACTAACTGAAGCTAATCCTTGGTTAAATGACTTCAAAAGGGTTATTACCTGCAAACCCTAAAACAGTTTAAAACATATGGTCAACAAAAGAAAATACAAAGGTAATTTGAATTTTTCAAATTTACGAAAAATAATTTCGTTAATTTTTTCTAAAACAATACCAAAGCTTTTAAATTTCAGAGCAATTTCAATGCTGTTGTCGGGATCTAAAATATGTATTGTATTTATGCTTTATTTATTAGATACATACTATGAATATGCATCACAATTTATGAATAAGTTTCTTGCTCATGTTGCAATGGTTACGGCGTTACATCATATATTTTTTAAACTTCGCATCAAATTATCAATGTATTATACATATTGAACATAGTACGGAAGTATGTTTATAAACGCACGGTAAGGAATTGATACGCAAATTTTTTTTTTAAATTTTAATCAACAGGTATCTAAAAAAATTTGTTTTGAAATGAAAATTAATGCATTATATATGATAATACTTACCGATATAACAATTTCTTCTGAAAATAAAGCGATATAGTTGTTCAAGCGGGATTCCTTGTTTCTAATGATTCACTTTTGGCCTATAGCCCGATGAAGAAAACTGACGAATTTGTATTAGAATCAGAATCTCTACTTATAATAATTATCGTGGATGATTTCAACATTTTATTGTTGCAAATTAATAAAGCTGACTGATTTATAGAAATTTATTCTATAGTCTTATAAGTATTCAAAATATTTATCGATCATTATTCGGGATATTCCGACTGGTTTAATATGTATAGATATACCTATCACAAAATAAGTATCGTCATATAATATATTTACTATTAATTCTACAAGCAAATTTCATGTAGCATTTAAAATGTTACCAAATGGCACTCGATTCCCAAATATCCAGATGACTGTTCAATAAGGTTTCGTTGGTTCTTAAAATACGTATTTGATTTGTTTATGGAAATATTTTACGTACGAATTTTCAAGGCAGTAATGAGCTTAAAAGTAAGTTTACTTCGAGCTTATTTTTAGGAAATCAAATAATTAAGCAATTAAAGAATTCCGGGTGTAACATAAATTTGATCGAGGTCAGTCTCATTGGTTTAAATCGGCCAATTTCTACTTGACCGGTTACATAAAAATCGATTTAGGGCATTTATGATTAAGCTGTTGATACTGTTGTAATAATTGAAATATACAAATGTATCGAATTGTATAATTTAAACGTCACCATGGGAGAGTTATTTTTAAATATAAATCGGTTGAAAAATAAGATACAGTAGAATTTCAATATAACGAACAATATAATATATCGACAAAGAAGTGAAAGTACGAACATTGGAAAATGGTTGAAAGAATTTGTTTGATGACCAAGAAGCAGACGTAGACTTGGAACTTATTTTCGAAGATTCTAAAGGAAAATTAACATAAGAAAATATTTTACAGTGGTTAGAAGTAGATGAGGGTATCAGACTATTACTGAAGTATAGGAGATAAAGTTATGGCCGTAGAAATGAGGGTGAAGTTAATAAAGTGAGGATATAGAAACAACAAGCCAAACAATATCAGTGAGAAGATCGCATCTTGACACATCTAATAACATGTATTGACTGTACTATTTTGTCATTTATTTTCTTAATAAACAAAATGCATTGGGAAAACTTACTTTCATATAACGGAATTTAACGGACACCTATTCACCAGCATTCACAGTTTGTTATATCGAGGTTTTACTGTATTAATTATAGTACCACAGAGAAAATAGTTGTGATTGAAGAGGCATTTTGCTATGTGTGGCGTCATTGTTTGAATCAAACGTTAGAGGTGCATATTTTCAATCACGCAACACGAGCGCTGTTGGTATTCTCAAGTCTGCAAAAGCTTTTTGGCAAAGCTTCAAAAATGTGCGTCCGCACTTTGACTACGAAGGTTAGTGTGTACAAAACATCAGGTATCATAAAATACGTCGAGCGATCGACTCGATGTGTAAGATTAATATTTATAAAGAATGCTGAATTATTCTACATACATCATCTCTTCCGTTACGAAGTGGAGCATATGGACTTCCGCGATTAAATATCGTAACACACTATTAATATGACTCACCACTCTTGTCAATTTTAAGTTATTCGTTCTGTCCGAATGAAGTGACACACATACTCGTATTTGACGTAATATTTGTATATTCTTCGTGCCACTAGATACAAAAAAAAAAAACTATTCGGGGACACCCTGGGTAATTTCAGCGGCCCATTTAAATATAATTATTTAAAAAATCACAAGGAAAAATTAAAAATAAAGAAACAGTTTACTACATGAAAACGTATCGTACAATTATATTAATTAAATAATAAACTCCGCGTGAATTTACTCTACAGATTTGGTGACCGAGTATTTTGAGTGACATTAAAAATGACTCTTTATATATATATGTACATGAGTCTCTACCTTAAAAACATCACATTGAAAATATTTTTTGGAAGATCTTTAATAATGGGTAAGCACATGGTACCCCAGGCAACTGCCAGTGTTGCCGGTACTTTAAGCCGGCTCTGGTAAATATCAGTTAAATAATAATGCCGATATTGAGGGCTACTTTAATAAGTAAGGTATGTATTTTTATTGAGTAATTATGACTCCATTATTAAAGACGTCTCTCCACTTTGAATAAAGACACGTCGGCGACGCGTCCGATTATTGCGTTGCACCATTGTTCTAATTTTAAATTGCCTCGACTCTTTCGCCTTGCAATTGTTATTCAGTGCATTTATGAACATCTCGAGCAGACGGTCGGCTGCGTTCACCTATCTATCATAATTATGATACTCAATATAAAAGTCAATCACTATATGAAAAATGGTATAGAATCATTCCAAAAATATATCTGACGGGAGGTCCTGGATTTAAATATCAACTATATATGTGTTATCATTGTTAATACATTATTATTGTCTCTTCTCCGTTCACCATGCCTTGTTAAAGACCGGATATAACTAACAACTAATTCTCGTAAAATGTTTATTACAATAGTAGATGCAGAACGTTAAAATTGTGCATTATGAATTTAATTGTCTCATATAATCGGCTCCAGACGACGCTTTCAGGCTTTGAAATGGTTTTCAAATTTTCGCCGAGGAAAATACATCATCCACATACCATTTGGAAAATTATACGGGATACTACGTCTCCAGGTACTCCAGTATCAATTATCATTCTCTTTCATAATCACGCTTTGAACCATTCGAACGAATGAGTGTTCGTTCGAATCAGTAATATTTCATATGATACGTCTGCTTATAATTATTATCATTTGACCTCACACTATGCATTTTCAAATATTAAATATATTTATATGTTGTTCCATAAAACACATTCATGACGGAAACGTCATATTTTACATTATATATTTGACGTATTTTACGTATTTAAAAAATCTTAAATTGCCTGCAAAAAAATATATGTATATGGTTTAGTTAGCTATGTGATTATGAAGAAGTTATATCTACGGTGGCTGTATTGGTAAAAGCACGTGCTTCGGTATTTGAGATCGTGGATTCGACTACACAAATGCTGCAAATGCACGCCCGATAAATTTGGCGATCAGCTAATAAGAAAACCCTAGATTTTTGCATACCGAGGATTTGCATGCTTTACGTTCAAAACGAGCAGTATCGAATTTATCACTTGAGAAACCCAAGGCGCAATGCCCCAGGCGTAATAGTTGTTTGCGTCTTAAGCTATTTTAAAATGTCTGATTCAGTCCAGACAATTTTGAGGCTCACTCCTCGACAGTTTAAAGCCTATAGATAAATCTGCTACTAATCGTGAAAGAATAATATGTAGACTACATAACCGATTTTAAGTGAACAGATAGATAAATAAATAAATAATAAGTAAATACTTATTAGTATAAATCAATCGCCCACTTCACTCTTCAGCTTTGGGCAAAAACGGTCGCATTTATATTTTGACATATGCATTAACGGAGACAAAAACCACGAGTACCGAGTTGAAAATTGCCGGGAAAAATGATATGGCGATTGAAATTTTTGACATTTAACCGAATTTCGCGGCTCAATAATCCCCGTGATCGGTTACCGAAACCGGCCAATCGCATTACGGTAAATCAATTCGGGTCGTTATCGAAACTCTCGTTTCCTATCGACAATTTATCGAGCCGCGCGTACACGTGAAGGATAATAAAATTGTTTTCGATATACGATACCGAAAGATACCTCTGCATAATTCGTTTCCTCGCATTTCTATAGATAATATTTTATTTTTTAATAAAATGCCATCTTCACTATTCTTCCAAGCAACCTTTCTGATATATTATTATAACTTCCCTATTCAACTTTTATGTAGTGAAAATAAAACAAAATCCTTAAATTGGTTCAGTGTAATACATTTCAATATATCTCACAATATTGAAATGTATGTCAAAGTTTCGACAAGTCAAACTATTAAAAAACGACCAGCAGCCTAAAATGATTAATTGTATAATTTGTATTTGCTTGTTAGTGTATTTTAACCGGTTGTATGCCATAAGCGTCTATGTACGCTTTATAATCCCGTACACGCAGCCCGGCCGTAGAAAATACGCGTCTAAAGACGCTGACACTCAATATTTAGTCAAAATTCACAGTTTTAAATAATCCAATACTTTAAATGCGTAGTGAAATCTCTTTCGGACCATGGTAAAATATTAAGACACTTCATATTATCAAGAATTATCGATATTATATACTCTTGACATTTTTCCCAAAACAATGTATTTATTAGGTTTTAATTTTTCAAAAAAATTGCCAGCCTTCCGGGTCCCGCCAAATGAATACCTTCCGGCATTTGAATGATTAAAGCGGATGTAACATAGCGGAAATGCCGAATTTGACAGGGTATTTCTGTCTGTAAGTGTTTATTGCAGTTAGTGTTTTTGAAAAAATAAATAATTCAACTGTCGATTTGATTTCCAGCCGAAAAGCTTTAATATTCCATGATTTTGACCCGATCGCATTGAAAAAAGTTGATATGATGTTGCGATCTGTTGGGGACACTTTTGATCATAAATGACACCACGAATATTTTTTTATTTATACTAAAGTGATCTATATCCGTTAAAATTAATCTAAACAAAAGCTTTTCATGAAAAACTGAAGTAATGGAAATATTTAAAGATCGCTTTTATTTTTGGGTATGACGAATTTTCCAATTATCATTGGCTATTATTACATGGTTTGTGATTTTCCAAAAGCACTTCAATTTCAGCGGCTATACATCCATTATTTACATTTATTATGGTATAAAATAATATTATTTAAAATAAATCAAACTGTAATCAGTGATACAACACGATCGGTTGAAAGCTCTGGATTATTTGTCAACATAAAATACCATAACCTAATATAACAACCCACACGATACTCTTTGAATGTCACACAAACTCTGTACCCGTCGAACCACCCACGTTTTGTTCATTCATCTCCCAATAGGAAATATATTGGATTTTTGACACAGCTTAAAAGGTGATATGAATTTATAATCGAACAATTTTCAATTAAAGGTACGCCCGATCATCGTGCTTATAAAATGCACATTAATTTGGAAATGTGTTATGCATTTAAATATATTCAATACTTTATGGCGACCTCGACGAAATTTACAACATCGTCCACAAGCATGACACAGTTTGGATTATGAAGGCGTTTGTTTTGTGGTTTGGGTGACAGGATGGAATGGAAGAGGATGTGCAAACTTTGGGTTCAGCAATTAACGCGAAAAAGCCCAATGTAGTGTCAGTTGAAGGAGTTCGCTCCGGGAAGCTGAAGCCGATCTCAAACTTTACTTCAACGACTATTAACTCAGTTACCGATGTCGAATAATAGATTTTGACTGTTTTTAATAATACCAATAATAATACTAGAATATTATATATCAATGAAACACTGACAGTCCAGGTGTAAATAAGCATCAATGAATATAAAAAATAATGTATTTTACGTTATTTGTTTGGTTAGTAATAATGTTTGATTTAAAAAGCGTGGGTCGCTAAAGACGCGCTGACATCTCGCGTGCATCCCCCGCATTAAGTTGATTGAAAACATCGATCGCGTGCCAAAGCCGAATTGCGAGAAGTTCATTATAATTAGCGGAGAAACGAACCGGAAACGCTCGGCACATTTTCCCACAGGTACTTGTCATTTATCGATGCTCTCGATAATCGAAGCAGACGTTGCATAATAAAATTGTCATGTCATTGTCTCTGATGCATCTCGGGGATATGTTTACATATATCTTTAAGGATTATAACTGTGGTAATTTTTTGGGATTATTAAATCTATCGAGGCAATTGCTAATTTAGAACGATTTATAGGATCGGTCTTATTCACTGAACAGCAGAGAACGAGTTCATACATTTACCACGAGCATTGAATTAGATCTAATTTGGCGTTTTATTTTTAACCTTTGTATAAATACGAGGAAACACATGTCGGTAGTATAATGTATTTTCTATTAGCGTCTACTTAACTTTTATTAGTCAACCATGGAAATATACTGAAAAAGTGTGTAGAATTATTTTTATGATAAATAAGACAATATTTAAAAAAAATTTCATGCAGGATTATTGGATATTAAGCTGATTATAATATATACTACAGATTAGTCTTAGCCTTGAGACCAAAAATCGAAACACCATATGCTCTGCATAAAGAACGGATTTGGTAGAAAGAGTCAGGAAAATATTGTCAAATGTCGTATTAAAACAAAATTATTCTCGATAAAATATATATCCGGTAATTTTCGACATTCGACGTAAACGAAACAAGTATGGCAAAATTCAATTATTTTTCTTTGCATTTTTCAATTAGATTCACGGGAAAAATGTTGATTGAGCACTTCGTGTATAGCTGGAGAAACATTACTCGGAAAAATTAATGGAGTTTTTATTGCCTTCAAAGTCTATGAAAGCGAAGTAATTGTAACGTTTTAATAGCCTTTTGACTCGAATCGACTGAAAAGTGGTTTCCTACAGCAGTCGCCACGACTGAAAACAATTAAGTGCTAATAAAATTTAGAATGACTACATTTTTTGAAATATTCACTTTCGATCCAAAGTGAAATTACTTTATTCTCATACACAATTCGAACGTATATTCATACATTAAAACTTGCAAACTTCATATGGATTTTTCTTACATATCGACGGTGGAAAGAAAAAAATCATACAAGAGGCACAAGAAACGTATACTCAATGATTTTAGGCGAAAGTATAAATATTAAATAGACACAACCTTGAAGACTAAAACTGGTGTTTTTTTTATACCATGTTCGCTCCCAAAGTGGAGCATATGGATCTACACAGTGTGAAGATATCCACTCCGAAAGTGGAGCATATGGATCTTCGCAATGTGAAGACGTCTTGACAGGTTTTAAATTATTATTATTATTTTCTCGAGAATTATTTTTCAAACAGTTGCTCAACCCAATGGGCATGCATTCCAGTATTCTTAGATTTTCTAAAATCCGACAGATGGGGAATTGAACCCGCATTCCCGGATTGCTAAGTGCGCACGCTGCCACCTAGGCTAACCGGGGAGACCCGATTTATTTACCCGATCTGATAATAATTTAAGTAATTTAAAAAAAAAACAGTGAAATTGGTGTGGTGAAAGTCCGTTTTCACGGTCGATAATTTGAAAGGCCGTGCTTTTTTCAAGCATAAAAGCTAAATTTGTATACTAATTTAGCATTTGCACCTTCCATCCATTTGATAGAATGCGTTTTAAGTCGTGTATTTTGTAGTCATAGAAAAAAAAATCTACTTAAAAAAACTACATCCTTTTCACAGTCGATATATTATAGTTCGCGTGCATCATACAGCTCCATGTCATTCGATAGGAAAAATCCTGGTCGCAATTTAAGCGGCAAGTAAGTTAAGATGTAGTTTAGTATATTAAAAATAATAGATTACACTGGCAATGGATAGAGCGATGCTGCGACGGAAGAAGAAGAAGGCTTACTGCTAGACGAGTAAAAATAGTCTGTCGTTTAACTATATATGCAAAATAAAGATAGTTTTAAATAACATATTCCACCTCCGGTGTACATCACAGCAGACGACATTCATATAATCTTGTAAAATATAAATTTCATTTACGAATCAATTAAGCTCCAATACAATATTCATTGTTTTCGATAAATTAAATCCGCTAATGCCATAGGCCGCGTATTTAATTCGCGATTCCATTTCCTTTCAGGGGAACCCTTCCGCTCGGAGGCCTTAATGAGATTTTTCTCGTCGAAAATTTTCTCGCCGTCGCGACGTCGGAAAATTAATTGAAACTTTTAGCCTCTCTTCCTACCCTCTTTAGTGAAACGGGACGCCGGGTATTAATGAATGTAAAAACAAAAACACGCAGAGTACGGTATTATGTCAATGTTTTTCTTCTTGTTTAATCGTCAAAGGAGAGCATTTAATTACTTTTTAATTAATATTCGTATACACCACATACCCATGAGTACGTGTTTTACATTTGTAACGTATATAATCGAACCCAGAGGGTTTTTGACATCTTTCAAAATGACGCTTCAGATATAAACGTCGGTAGATCGATTTTACCTAGTTGACATTCCACTTTTCAGAGAATAAAATTGCTCACTATCTCATAGTGCTATTCTCTACCACATTGAGTTTGATATATTACTTCGTCACTGCATATACTATATCGAATCATTTCAATGCAGAAAAACAAACCTCGAACATTCAAAACGTAGCATAGGCTACTTAAATCTTTATTTACAAATAAACCAAAATGAGTGAACTTTGCAGAAAAGGCTATACGATTATTCGTTAAAAATAATAAATGTATTTATTATTTATTTACAGGGCAGGCATCACGGATTTTATTCCTAGCAAAAGTGGGGAAATCTGTTGTATAATATTTATAAATAGGACTTGAATAAATCGAGTAAAATACACAATTGGTAGACCTTAAACGGGAAAGACTTTTAATTTAATACATGGTGCTTGGTGGAGATTATTTTGAATATTAAATTCTACATACAAACCCGCTTTTTTAAATTTTCAATTCGAACTCACAATGATCTAGTAAAAAGCTAATTTAAAAAGCAAAGGCGAATTGTGATCACAATTTAAAACAAAAACTTTATTAAAGGCGAAATGCTTGTGGTAGCAGAGACGTATTGTAATGTGTAAAACACAGTTAGCTCTAAAAGCTCTTAGTATATAAGTGTCACGCGTAAAATACTTCAAGGCAGTCGTAAAATATAACGTACACGTGTGGTGTCACTGAAATGTATAAAAATCTGAATTGCTACACGTGTCGCGCGACAGCTTGATGTTTCAATTAGTTCTTAAGGTAGACGACTTGTTTGAAGATTCAATAAATTAGCTACAACGATTACTCAAAAATATTATGCCATCTTCTTTACCGTTTCAATAGCTGAAGGTTCTGATATATATAGAAACTACTGCAGTAGAAAGTTATTATTATTTGAATCGAATTCGCTTTTGAAACTAAAAACTAAGTCTGTATTAAAAGTGCGGATATAACTTTGCGCCCTCAAGAAGATCTCTAGTCAGACACTAAGCAACAAAAAATAAAACGCCATTACGGATTTATCAACAAAACAGCTAATATGTTAATAATTAATCTAAATAATACGACATTAATCAAAAATCGATATAAAAACTCTAATGGAAATTTGAAACTAATTCCTTGTTACCACAGTAGTTACCTTAATGGAAAATAGATAAAGCAACCAGTTTTTACATGATTAATGAGCCCATTGAATGCTCGCGACATTCCCGAAGTCTAACAAGTATTTTTATGTTAAGACATGGACGATGAATTTATGGTACGTGTGCTCACGAAGAATTCAATCGGAGAGATTTTGAAATTGAATTTCGAAGTAAAATAATTTATATTTTTACGGCTGATTGATGTTTTATGTAAAAATTAGCACACGTGTAATAAATAGCACAGAAAGTACGTTACAATACCGAAGTGTACTATGCATTGTTTCCAAAAATTATCAGCTTTATATATTATCATGCGACCAAAAACTTAGTCATTTGATGCAGAAGAATACCGTGGTGGAATACGTAAATATGCAACTTTACCTAAGCTTTTAGAGTGACGAAAACAATGTCTTCCTGGTAGTTGGTAGTGTACGCGTCTAGTAATCAGGGGAATGCGGGTTCGAATCTCCATCTGTCGGATTTTAAAAATCCGAATATGCAGGATGGATGCCCATTGAGTTGAGTAATTGACTGACAAACAATTCTCATGAAAAGTAATCTGTCGAAATGTCTTCACATTACGGAGATCCATATACTCCTCTTTCGAAGTGGATATCTTTAACCTGTATAGATCCATATGAATATTTTATTCAGCATGCATAATATCGTTGTTTACGATCTAACATTTAAATCTTCATGATACGTAACGTATGCGGAATCGTATAACATTAAGATATTTTAAAAATTGGATAATGTATTTTTTAAATTTAGCGCACACGAAGTGTAAAAGGTTCGCATTTACTGAAATAATAGCTGTTGAGCTTCCGATAAAAGCTCGTTCGCATCCAACGCGAATTGACGACCGAATCGCGTGCCGGCGCGTCACCAAATAATAGCAGGTAAAAATAACGCCAGAGTGATTAGAAAGCTCCCAACACGCGTCCGTTATTGGTTATTGTAGTACCCCGCTCGGCAATATTTATCGTTGACGCGGTTTAACAAAGCGATAAGTTCAATCTACGTCAGCATCTATGAATAGCATTTCATAATATTTATATCGCCTCAGTACAAAATATTGATACAATTCTTCATCGAGTGTCTCTCAAATTAATAGTTTGCACTAAAATACCATTTCCACGCAGTAAATCCAGCATTTAACGTATACTCTCCGCTATTACGTAACCACGTGAAATATGAATCATCTACAGGAAACAGATAATATTAGATTAACGAAGCGTGGCATGGAAAAGTGCATGCCCGGCATAACGCGCGCACCAAGCAATCAGAAGTCAAATAAAATAAAATGTTTAAGCGCCGAATAAATGAAATATTTACATGACGCGTAAGTTAGTGCCAGCTCAATATAAACGGGTTACAGGTGTGAATCTGACCGGGAGATGTCTCAATCGAATTGTAGATTAAAGCAGGTGAGTTTTAATACATTACTGTTTTCACTCCAACACCGATTAAATTATCGTTTCAGGTTGAATCTATCCAGTTTGAATTTGAATAAATTACAATTTAGACAAATACATTATATATAAATACGTACGTGCATAGATTATATTTTAAGATATGACGTTCGTGAAGATCATCATGAGACATTCGATTAGTAACTGTTCTGCGAGATTATATTAAAGCACTTTGTCTGTGATGTATCTCACGATGCATTGGATGCGGGGAAATCATGTGGGCCTCACGAACTTGACAGAAAACTGAAGTATTGTTATTATGACGTCAAAGACAAAGGCACAGCAGTATATCCACATCGCAAAACATCAAAAGCATAGCCTGGGAAAATTCGATCTAAGAATGGCGGGTAGGCCTGTTTGTAGACATAATACAACCGGCGGGTTACCTATAATATTTTTCACCTTTATAAAAATACACAACCTTTATTCGTAGGTCATTGCGTTATTCCAACACGCGTCAGAAGTTTAATGTTAAATGAAAATAAAGCGATGAAATTAGGGTATCCTTTTTATTTATTTATTTTTTCTAATCTAAAATAATCATAGCGTGAGATCGCCACATATAAGTAACACTAGACTAAATATTGTATTATTCTGTTAACTTTAATATTGTCAATGATCAATTTTCCCTTCATTCTAGGTCTGAATCTTCTTTATTCTGTGGTCTACGATTTGAATAACTAATCAAACGAAAACTTTTCTGTGAATTACTATCATTTAAGAATAACGCCAAGGACGAGCGATCTTGCGCGCCGACTAGGGGTGACCTTAGACACACGATAACAAAGTGTAAGCTAATAGGAAAAGGAGAGGCTTACGTGAAAGCGAACGAATAAAGTCTGATAAGTAAGATAAAGTATGAAAAACACGATTTGCAGGGACGGATTGACGATCCGAAACCAGACGGTGTTTTTAAGGTCGGTTTATTTAAATGTAAACCATACATCGATACGTTTCCGTACAATATTCATTTTTGATTAAAAAAGTATCAGCATTACATTGAACTATTAAATATTTATCTATTTTATGACTTAGTTATTATATAGGATTATAATTTACACATACAGAAATAGAATCCGATATAATATCAATAGCTATAGTGTACCAAGTAGGAAAGTAAATACCTACACCAAAAAAAAATAATTATTAAAACCTTCAGTCTACCTTAGTGACAGATCTCTTTATAGATATATCTCGATATCTCTGTGTGATTGAATAATATCATAATGAGTTGCTAAGACAAAGTGTTTCAAAAACAAAACGTCATCTGATACTTCAATTTTAGTCATGACGCGACCCACAATGTTATCTTCATCTACTTCTGTAACTGTAAAACAAAACTGTTTTTTTCGGCTACTCCAGCACCAATATGTATTGTTTTATTGAAATCAGAAACTTCTAACCGTTATAAATCTGTATCTGCATCTTAATCATCAACCAGATTATTTCAAATCGCTGCACATTTACTTTTTACGTATATTTCGTCATTTATATTGAGGTTCCACTGGATAGTGTTTGAATAATGTAAATACGATTTGGCAGACGTGTTTATGGGCGTCGGCGGGCTCGTCCGCCCCTGAGCCTAAAAGTTCAAAAGGTAATGGATATTCTCCCATTCTTTCGCGACGAAAGCATATTTAAAAGACACTCTCTCGGAGCGCAGTCAATTTATAATATTATAATAATAGGCACTCTGTTAGATTTACGCTTAAGCGAGCGTGAGCAGTCAAAAGCGCAGATAAAATGACAAGAGTTACGCACGCAGCCGCGTTACGGGGGTGGCATTCGCACCGCAACCGACGACTCGAGTTAATAATGCTCGTATACCCACCCGTTTGCGTAATGCCCTCGTACGCGTCGTTTAGATCGCAGATGATAGAACGAACACGTTTTCCAGCTTTTCGTGAAGCGTTTTTATCGGCCGATCTGCGTCCCGCGAGAATTTTTCCGGAACATTTTTAAATATTGCCGGAAAGCGGTAGTTTTTTTTCTCTCCGCAGCCTTATCTGCACCGAGATGGAGCATATCGATTGCGTCAGAAACCAGTTTAATATTTTAGCTCGATTTGAACTTCAAATGACGACACAACACATTTTCAATGTTATTCGTGATCAATTTCCACATTGGGCTATGATTATTCATGTGCATATCATTCACCCTTTGCATCACCATATCTTCGTCAAGATAAAGAATATCAATCATAAAACAATAAGGATTTTTGAATTTTTTCACGAGTATTGGTTATTAACAATCAGCATCTCGCCGGGATTTTAAAACGAGGCATTCTGCACGTTACACTGTAATTATGTCACGTTAACATTCAATTGCAACGTCTCATTTTAAATACTCACCAAATTATATGTAAATTTAAAAGGCGAAATCAAATAGTACATACGAAAATTATAACATCAACATTTTTGTCGCGCTCATTTTTCTAGCTTTCATTATTCGTATCATTTCAAGCGCGATAGTGATCTGCATGTTTGCGGCTCGTTGCGTTCGTAAGCTTTCGAGTCGAAAAGCTCATATCGGCCTGTCGGAAGCAACCGCCGCCCGCGTGAAGCGAGCTGCGTGTTTCAGAATATCAGCGTAATCGTTGGCGCTAATGTCAGGTCTAGTAATTCAACTTCCGGCATCTTTTACACCGTAATGCGCATCCCGATTTACGATTTTCCACCGAAACTCAAAACTACCAGAATAGTAACATTTCCCTATAAAATGTTGTATAGAAAACATATTGGCGCCAGGTCGCCAATTTTACAGGCAATTTTTATTTCAAACTTAAAAGCTAAATTTAAACATCAATTCGACATTTTCAGATTATACCCTTTTGGTAGAACGTGTATTAAGTTGTATAAATTCTGATTATCGACTAAAAACTATTTTGAAAAATTGAGGGTTACGTCCTCTTTTCTTTTGACAGTCGATACACATATGTATATTAAATACATTTAATTAAAATAATAAGGCTGTTTGTTTTGAATTTTTAATTTAATATCGCATATGAAGTAAATTTGTCACCCAATGAAGTTGGTAACGTGCGCGCCCAGCAATGCGGGTGCGATTCCCCATCTTTCCGATTGTAAAAATCCAAAAATGCAGGACTGGATGCCCACTGGGTTGAGTAAGTCTGACAAACAATTCTCGTGAAAAATACTCTTTCAAGACGTCTTCACATTGCGGAGATCCATATGCTACATTTTGCGAGCGAATATGGTATACAAAGAATAAACACATAAAATTGCCATCAGTTCACATCTGTCATATTTAAATTGGACGAAATAGTACTGATATATAAAAGTTTATTTCGCCATACAAAGAAATATTAAAAAAGCACTCTTAATCCATACGTTCTAGTATTTTAACGCAATGATTCATTTGAAATATAAAAAATTATTGAGTCTTTCGGCGTAATACGGTAACAACCGATGTAAGCCGGAGTAGAATTTAATGTATTGAATCCCGTGCCCGCTCGAAATAAAACAGTTTAATTATAGATTTTATTTGAAGACTGTTTATTAAATCGTCGAGTCGATTTCGCCTTATCGATTACGGCGTAATCTAATTAGCAACACCAGACGCACTTTGGCGATGCAGACAGGAATTTTATGCCATTTTGACATGTTAATCAGCTGTTATTATGACGCCATTGTTGTTTATTTTATAGTATGAAGACGTCAACCGAAAGGGTTGATTATTGAGTTAGCATTCCACGACAAATTCGCAAGCAAGGCATGAAATTATTTTAACGAAAAACTTTTAATATGCAATTCGAAGGATTCATTCTTTCTTTCGCATTTTCTATATCTACATATTAACGTAAAATATTTTAGATTTAGCCTATACGAGTAAGATAACAATTGGTAATACAAATAATAAAAATAAATCATACATTAGCACTGTTAATTTTGTAATTTGTAAATGTGAGGATGAAATTATGTCTAAATTACGCGGTAAACTATTATAAACAGCAATAATAATTTTAAATTCGTTGTATACAATTTTTGAATGTGAAAATTCTTCGAATTTGGAAGTTTTGTAAGTGAAATAGTTGAATTAGAGATTCAAAATGTGTATTAAATATTCTGTTTTGAGTAGCCATTGTCATTATTTATACCATGTTTTCTCCCAACATGAAGCATATGGATCTATACAGTGTGAAGATATCCATTCGGAAAGAGGAGTATATGGATCTCCGTAATGTGAAGACGTCGTGATATATTATTTTTTACGAGAATTGTTTTTCAGACAAATACTCAACCCAATGAGGATCCAGTCCTGGATTTTCCAGATTTTTAAAATCCGACAGAAGGGGAATCGAACCCGCATTCCCCAGATTGCTAGGCACGCACGCTGCCAACTACGCTAAAAGTACGTAAACGTTTGGAGTGCTTTCGGGACGTATAAAAGTTAACATGTAGGCTTTTTAACATCGATTGATTTGTTCTATTACAATAAATTGTAAAATTTTGATGGTTTAAATGAAAACGAAACAACTCACCACTTAGCCCTGTTCACAGCACATGAAAAACAAAGAAAACAAAAATGAACATTTTATATTTTTTGAAATATTATTTAGACTTTAATAACATGTGTAGATGATGCGCGTGTTTTAATATGATTTAAATATACTAATAAATAACAATCGGTGTACAGTTTCGTAAATTATAGTACTAGAAATGAATGGTATTAGTATAAAATCAACTAAACTATAATGTGTTTCGGGCAATATCAGTATGCAATCATCCAATAAAGAAACGGTGCCGATGTATTAGAATATTATTTAAAATTGTTGTACATCATCCGTATAAGAAAGCGTTGATGTGTTATTATCGATATAATATTAAAATAAATGAAACTGTATTTGACTTAGTGGTGATTTGATTCACGCGATTACTTATAAGCGTTGTAGTGAATGAAGTCAATAAATTAATTATAAAACAAAAGTTCTATTAATAATGAATAAAACAAGCTACATATGCTTAAAACAATATAAATCGTTCGATTTGTGGAGGCATTTTATATTAGCTATTACAATTTATTATATAATTCATGTATGGTGAGGACCTCAGATACAATTTTGGCCATCGGACGATTCCACTTGCCAGGTCTAAAAGCATGTGTATTGTACTGAAGTGGAAAATAAGATGTGCGGTTTTACCAAGAGGCACAGCTGCAGCAGCAACACCAGCAGAGGCATCTCCGGAAAGGACCGCGCGCAGCGCCTAGTCCGCGCAGACGCACGCCAGGCAGCTCACTCACCGAGCACATCTGTAAACACAATATAATGTTAATAAACAATACAATTATTTAAATGGTATACTATACAGAACTTCGAGCGGAAATGAAAAAATCTTGACAATTTTAGAGGTACAAAGTGTCTGTAAAGATTTCCTTGAGCGGCAAACACTGAAGCTGAGTTCTGCATTACTATACATAATCAAGAGACTTGAAACCAGTTATAAGTGATCTTTATCCAGCGATGGATTGATACATCTTAGTGATATTATAATTTTTGTTGTCGAAACAAACTACCACTGCACATTATCATTGTATTATAAAATGCACCAATATAAATCATCAGCCGGCTAAACTCGAAAGTACTCCCAATACCGTGCAAAAATTAAAGATAAGTTACCGAACGTTTACGTGTAGAGTATTCTAAAAAAATACGACCTGTATGAGTGCGTCAACAGAAGATATTCTCAGAGGAAATACATAAATAAATTCATCAAAGGATTGGAGCAAAATTCGCACTAAAGTTGTTCTTCTGTTTCTTTTTTGGCGATATCTAAACAAACTTTAATTGTAAACATCATTGTTCTAACAAGCATTGTATTATAAAATACTAACATTATTCTGCACTTATTTTTAATAGACATTATTTATTACATGATACCATATATTCTAAAGGCAGTAGGCATATTTATCTCTGGTAGACTCTAAGCTATCTTTATGAAATTTTGCACGAAAATTAATTTTTATAATTGAAATTAGGGTGTTTTGTCCAGTTAATAACAAAAGGGTACGCATACACAATAATGTCAGTCGATTTAATATTTTAAATGTAACTTTTTGCTTAGTTATTTCAAAAAATATACAATTTTATAACCATTTATTTAAAAGCTTAAAGACCGTAGAAGGAACGCGTAAAGTATGAAGAATGAGTCTCTTCTCGGTTACATAAATCAGTTGAATTATTAAATAAATCGTAAAAAAATATCCACATGGGAGCTTTTCGTGTAACAAACGAAATAAAACAAAGCACGAGTGGGTGTTAATAATTATAATAAATGCAAAGAAAAGATTTAGGGGTGTTTTAATTTACGGACATTTATTCGCTTAGTATTCGACCCGAGTGAACATTTTTGAAAAATGAGATTTTTTTACTGAAGAATGCATTAATTTTCTTATAATGTGCGACAGGTGTGCTCTACCTTTTCCGGTAGCAGCACACGCTATAACGTTTATAAACTTTCGCAACTGCGTTTGTAAGAAATCTTTTTTAAATGAACAATATATTAAGCTAATGCTTGTTGTTAAATTGTTGAATGAAATATAATGTACCATTTTTTTAAGTTTTTATTTAGCTTCACATGTAACTACGTATTCAAGATTTGACTATTATTATTTTTATCTAACCATCAGTATCATGCATAGTACTGTTTTCCAATACATTCTTTTATGCCATCATATAGTAGTGTTTACAAGTTAGCCAGCGAGACTAATTTAAGAAATATCACTTTTATTAGTTCAAATCTTACTTAGAATATTGAGTATGTTTGTAATATAATAAGTCTTAATAACGATTTAGAAGTAAATCTCTTATCGTGATCTTTCAAATCAATTGAACCATTTAGGTAATTTAAATAACGTTAACCAGATAAATGCAAGTTTGATAAACTTTTTGGAGAAACTTTTTATCAATATGCGAAAATGCAATGGTCTTACGTTAACGATGTAAGAAGAAGAAATTCATATGTAAGAGAGTTAGCTATCAAGATCACATGTGTAATACCATACAGCTCACTAAAAACATGATCGATACTTTCTTCAATGATGGCGCCAGGTTTGTTGGCCCGGTATTTCTTACAGTGTGACAAAACCGAAATATCGGATTTCAGCATACAAAAAGTTAAGCAATTACTACTTGATGGTGGTGTAGGATGAAAACAGTTTGCGAATAAACTCATTATGGTATACGATTGTAATTCGATATAATTATAGTGCTGTTGAAGACACGTTACTTAGAATATTAATGTGATGTGAATGAAACTAATCATGTTTTATCATCATGAAAATATCTTTTGATTTAAAAAATAAAACTAACTAATACGTAATGCAACGTGAAGTAGCAATTACTATAAAGGATGATAAAGATATTTATTTTACACAACTTAAAATTAGCTACTAAAATGTTAGCCAATTCCTGATTTTCTAATCATAATATAAATTTTACCTTCCCTCCAGCTACTGGATCTGATATAATGAGGTCGAGCTTAAAACTTGCTGGGGTGGCAAAAATATTATATCCCACGTAATGCAGTGACGGGTCACTTAGTATTCCAAAAGTTTCCAGGGCGACACGAACTTGTGTTTATAAAAAAAGTTTAGCTTAAAACGAGTACTAGCGGGCCAGTGATGACAAACTGAAACAGGTCGTTAGCGTGCACTGGCTTCCGAGAGCACCTAAGCATTTGTAATTTAAATTAAATACACTAAATTTTTTCTAACAGTGAAATGAATAAGGTAAAACGTGTTATACTTGGTCAACTTATATGCGAAAGTTTTAACCATTTGGTAGAACTAGAACTAGAACCACTAATTTGGTCACTAATCTTGGCTGTAAATACGCTAATGAATCATAAAGATCTATCATATGATAAAAGCAATTCACAGATATAAAATAATTGAGACTATTCCATATGCAAAGAAAATGTATCAATAAAATAGACGATTGAATTATATTGAAATTGTTTTAACTTAAAAAAAAGGGGTATAAGGATTTCATTACGTATGCTTGATATTAAAACATTTGTATTTCCTTATACACTTAATTCAATATTAGAATTATACATATGGATGACGAATGAAAATTTTGAAGAGGCCAATATGGTCTTTGTAATTAAAAAGGTTAAGGATGACTGAAATATACTTTTGCAGAACTGAGACATCGATCAAAATATTCCTTCGCGGATAACTTTATAAGAACAATATTTTGATATATGAAGACGTCATAAGATGAATATTTTTCAGAATGAAGTTTTTATTTCCAGGCATTTGGATGTTTATTTTAATATTTTTAGCGAAAGGCAAATAAAAAATGAGGAAACTTACTTACTCCCTGTGAAGTATTTGATATCTTTTACGATGCGAGCTCGATTGTAATGTGTATAATTTCTTTATACTATCCATTTTTGTCTATTTTAAAATAAATTATCATATGAAAATATTACTCAATTTATAATATAATTTATTACTCAAACCTCAGTGGGTTTGTTGTTCGTTGTGGATAACATGAAAGCTCAGTGTTCAATTATTGCGAAAGAAATGTACAGCTTTTAAAAATCGTCAACTTGTCAAGTATGACGTTATTGTCGTCTTCATTTAAATAAAACTATGAATGGTTTACAATACATTAACGCGAAGCGTCGTCACTGAATACATAATATAATTATATTGGCACGTATTCAAAAATAATACTTACGGTATATCGATGGCTTAAAGCGCAAGATTGCTAACTCCGTTTTATGAAAATTTGACAACATAGTGTAAAATTAATTATTTTGCTATTTTTTTTTGAAATTTTTTGATATAAAACAAACAAATTTTAAACGATTTTTGTAAAGCTGTTTGCAAAAAACACTTTTGACAGGGAGTTATATATTTTGCAGTGTAGGTCTCACAGCCCAATAGACTTTTCAATTTTTATTGAGACGTTTTTTTGTACATTTAAATGACTTTGAGTTGTTAAATTAATACAGGTCATATAGCATGATGCAACAAAATGGTATTATTAAGTCATTTTCGACTAAAAGTGGAGTTAAGAACTTTGCATTTTAAGGTATCAATATTAAAGACGATGCACATGAATATTATATATGAGGATAGATTATGTCATAAAAAAGCTAACAATTTATAAAGATTGGCAATGATAAAAATTTAATCTGATATTAATTACATAGTGCAAAAATTCCCATAATCGTTCAAAATGATTTTCCACAAAAATACATACAAACTTCCGCCTAATCTATAAAATCCGTTTGAAATTTTGCTTTTCTTACGGCCTAAATAATCGAACCGGCTTAAAATGAAATTTAAAAAATGCAAAAAACATGAGGATTTTAGTACAAAATACCCGAGGGGTTTCGTTCTCTGTTCATTCCATGTGACTGACGTGGATCGGGAAAATTTGCAGACTGTTTTACCTTTCGGGGAAATCATTAAAAAAGCTTCTTTCTCGGAAGACTTTCCCGTTCACCGAAGGAGGCTTTCTCTTGTGAAAATAAATTAGTGATGAAAGAATAGCAGAGTCCGATCGGTGGACTTTTACATATTTACTTAGGTACTTTTTTTCAGAATCGCAGCTTTTGTGCGCGAATTCTTGATTAGTTTTCGGGTTCCTTTAAAATTCATCGATCACTTCTTTAGGTAAAGAAAAAAACATAATTCAATCTCGAAATAACAAAGAAACTAAGAAGTCATTCGATATATTTTAATGGGGGCATGCGTATTCGTGTTTGAGCGATTCCGATAATTCAAATAAAATAAAACATACAAATGGAAAATAAATTAAGCTGAAAGCTGCAATAAAAGACCGGCATTCTAGGGACTGATTGAGAGTTCAATAAAACTGAGTGTCAATGGATAATAATCGCTTTAAAAAAATACTGTTGAAAAGGGGCTACATACCTTCAAGTTTGCGTGCACAATCATTTGTGTGTCCAAATCGGATTTCAATAAGCCGTCGAATATCTACAAAATTTGGCAGAATATAATTGCTAATATACTTATATGCCTCAGATCTAAAAAAAGCCTCGTTTTGTTTGAAAATTTTAAGAAGATTATTCAGTTTGCATTTCGTATATAAAGTCAAATAATATTTTTTTTCCTGATAAATCTGGTACTTTCGTGAAAATTCTGTTACTAGATCGATTCATTCGTATGACCAAATTTCTTTCTGATACTTCAATTTAAAGTACTCAGATAGAAAAATATCTTTGCCTTCTCTACAGTGAGGAAAACATGTAAATATCTTCTTTATCCTCCAAAACAATACCCCGACTGGATGTAAAAAATATAACATCTCTGTGGGCGCGGAAAACGCCTGATGTCGTCAAACCTTGCTCCCCCTGCCCCCCGCGTTAGATTAACTAAGTGGGCCGCGTCGATAAATCATGACGCAACAAAGAGTTTCCATAATACTGATATCCAGCGGCGTCCTGGAAAATATTCACGCGCCGCTTTCCCGGGAAAGCGCGTTGGCGGCAGGACGAAGAACAATAATTATCACGCTTACACCTTCGTATACTAAGTTAAGATATCATATCAAACTTATGACAGTTACTAGCTCGAATCCTTAAAAGTATTTTTTGATTCTTTTCGTCTCCATAACAATGATATGTATGTTATAATATCGTACGTACAAAAAACATAATTACAGCATAAAAAATCCTTTAATCGACAAAATCGTGAAAGTATTCCAGGTGATGTTATATATTAACTTTTACTTCTTGGTGATCAAATGACCAGTACTTCATCTTGTAATATTTAATTTAACTTAAGTATTATTTTTAGTTATGTATTAATAGTTATTTTAAAAAGCTCCTATGATTTCAATGAGTCTTTAAGAAATACAAATATTTATCACTACGCACTGGAATAATTATTTCGTATTAAACCTAAGACCGACATTTACAAGTATCAGATGACGTTCATATGTGTATAACAACAGCGTCACTTGAATGATGTCATTACGTTTCAGAGGAGAAGAGAGGAAGTATACAAAGGGGCTAAATTCAGTCATCAGTCACTAAAAGATATCAACCTGGAGATGTCGTCTTTTTTGTTTCCGCCCCAATTTTTGCATTACTTGCACTTATTTTATATTACCTAATTACAGCAATTTAGCAGATTTGCATAATTTGAATTGAAAATATATTTTTTCACTGGATACTCTGGAGGAAGTACCGTAGTTTTTGGAGCAGTAAGGTGAGAGTTAACTATGTTTTAAATTTTAAAACAATACTAATAAATTCTGAATTATTTAAAACTGGTAAACTTCCATATGTGAGATCACTGTT
>JAGVSQ010000780.1:0-28866 GCA_022683975.1 Rhyacophila evoluta
ACGCTGTGTAGATCCATATACTTCGCTTTGAAAGCAAATGTGGTACAAAAAAAATTTACATACAACTTAATACGTATCAATGATTTTTACTAGGATTTTACATTAAATTTGACTATTTACTAAAGTGAAAGTGACAAGAAGTAAGTAGGATAGAAAAAACTATAATATTTTGCATATTTTAATGGTATTTGCAGCTTATATTATTTTGATAGAACGTATTTTAAGTTGTTAATATTGTGATAATCAAAAAAAGCTATTTGGCAAAAACTAAAGGTAACATTCTTTTTCTTTCTATAAAGATCTTTTTTAATAATTTAGGCTATTTTTTTATCATCAGTTGTTAGTCAATTTATTCACCCATAATGCATGCAAATCTAAATACTCATAGAGCCTTCGAACTTTCACTGCCAGGCGATTCACAAACGCATAGTTTTATCCAAAATATATAAATTTTACAAAACTTTCAGCTATATGTGTCTCAAACTATAATGCCATTTTGTATGTTATTTAGTTACACTGCTTTGATCAAACTGATATGACCAATCATTGTATTGATTTTGCGAAAGAAAAACTTCGTAGAGAACGTCTGTGAATAATTTATTCACAAAACTTTCCCGTGCATTTATGTTTCCCGGAAAAACCTTTCCGCATTATTTTCGTCCAAGTCATTATTTATACAAGTCAACCTGAAAAGCGTTATGTATCGAGATATATAAATAACTAGGTCGGTACCTAATGGTTTTGTAGTTGACTAGTTTGTATGTGTACGTACAGCTGACTTCTTAATTGGATTCTACAATATGTTTCTTCAGGTTTCAATAAAGCAATGATTGATTATAAGTCATACTATGAAAAATCGATAGACATTTTGTGTAACTAACATTTTAATGAGACACATAAAAAACCTACGAATGAATTATTATTTACGGCTCTAGGACATTAACCCTTTACCCATAACCCCACAGAAATTCTTTATAAGACTAAGCAGTGGCGTAATTACATATCCAGTGCCCTGAAGTAAGTAAAATTACTGAATACGTTTTCACGCTAACTAAAAAAAACTTTTAGTTTTACACCCCACATAATTCTTGCGCCTTAGGCAACTGCTTCAACTGCTCTTCAGTAGCTACGCCATTGAACCAAAGTAATGAATATCCTTAAATATATCCACGGATAGCATCCGACTCCTTGCCAGGATTTATTATCGTATAGCAGCACTGGCGTAACTAATGCTGAAAATAAATGGTACTTGATTTTAGCAATTTCGGTGTTAACTTATATACCTATTCAAATATAATAATGATAAAATATTAGTATTAATCGTTCATAACTCTTTGTTTAATGGTTTGCTTAATTTTAATTTAAACTTGAGTTTAGGAATACAATATAAATTATTTTTCCTCCATAATAATGAGTTTTCCAAAATTTTCAGTAGTTTTAATGTGAGTTTTTATATTTCTACGCGATTTTCGATTATGTATCTTTCCGTAATTTAACCTCGCGTTTACTAATGACAGCGAACATTGATGTCTACTTTGGTTTTGCCTTAAAAAATTGGCAAAATATTATGATATAAGTTCATTTTAAGACGCGCTTTACATTTATTAATAATGTTAAAAGAAACGTTTGCAATACTGTATTATTCAAACTTTAGATAATTTTAATAAAAAAAAAATGTACTGTGAATCAATAAGCCATGTGATACGTAAAAAAATCTTTCAATAATAATTTCATAAGCCAGTGTGATTAATTTCTACTTTTTTTGAAAAATAAAATAGTATTTTTTATATGCAACAGCTTTTTGGTAATGTTTTATACTAAGTATTAATATGAAAATGAAAAGTAAACGATTTGTCATGTAAACCATTTTGATATAGGTTAGAAGTTACATTAATCAAACATTTTCGGTATATATAAATCTTAAAATAAAATCATAAATTGTTTCCAGGGAAAATGTCCTAGCAACAAAACCTTGAGTCATTTTAATGTTAGGGAAAATCCTGAAAACTTATTACGAATTGCCTAACTGTGACGTATATTTTCCTGAAACGCTTTCTTATTCAGCCATTATACCACAAAAAATAGACTAATAAAATTATTGTTATTGTGTTTTACTTTGTCCAAAACAAAAGAACAGAAACATTATATTAAGCACAATACAAAAATTTTATTAATGCGAGAAAAGCTTTCAGAATATTAGGAATATGTTTCTTAGCATTGCTTTAGATTAATGAAGCAATTAGCAAGTGTCCTGCAGCTTTTTTACTAATTTAAGTCACACATCTAATACATTATTTTTACTTAAGATAAAACCTCTCATTTAATACACAATATTCGAGACAACTTTTGTGTGTTGTATCTTTTAAATAGGATCGCATGTATCGAAAAAATTAAATGTAACACGTGACGTTAGATTTTCATCATATTATGAAATATTTCAATATTATTATTAAGCCAAATTACTAAATTACTATCTATACTAAATTTGTACTTTTTAAGCGGAAAATTACTATGGCTATTAATAAAATACAAAAAGAGATCATGGTATGTATTATGGTAATCAAGTTATAAACAGTTTTTTTGCTGTTGAATTTTAAAATGACCAACTAAAATGGTCTATTGGTTTTTTTTTCATTTAAAATGCAGCTTTTGAATGGTAGTTTAATAAAATCTACCCAGTGTCTACTTCTTCTTCTCTATTTTACGTTGAAGTCTGACATAATATGGCGCAAGGTCACACCTTTTTCACAGTCCAATGAACCTCGATACGTTCATATCAGTGTATACTAAAACACCAAAAATAAAACACGCACATTCGTGAATTTTTTTATTATTAAAACACCTATCAATTTATTATATCATCATGGTTTATACAATACAATTAATTTTTTTTTCCGCACACAAAGTCACACCGCTTAATTTCAAAAATATATTTATTAAGTCTTCTCATCGACCACTTACTGTCAAGACCAATTATTTCTAAATTAATCGAAAATTTTATTAGCACTACTTATAAGCAAATAATTATTAAATCTTTCATGTAATAATTACTCGTAAGTCAAATATTCATCTCAATAGAGTTACACACAACTCAATAGATTTACAAGCAATGTCACATAATGGCTTTAATTATTTGCTAATAAATAGCCTTAAAATGGTTTTTTTCTTGTCAAAATTTGAGATATGTAGTTTTAACAGTAAGCGGACGATTATATAATTAGAGCTTTCATAGCATCTGCTTGACATAAATACACCGTGATGTGTTCAGCTTTATTTTTATTTTCTACGTCTATTAAATACACGAGATAAGAATTATTATATATTGGTGTGTTTTTCGACAATATGATCATTATAAATAATTTAATATGAAAAAATAAGCCTAACGGTTGGTGCTTCTATCATGATTACACAGTCTTTTTCTATTTTTACGAAATTTAAATACAATCAGTAATTAGTTGAAATTAGGTTACAATGTTTTTTCATAATAGTTACGGAAATAATGTATGTTAAACAGCTTGCGTTTGTTGTTTTCGTTACAGTTTTATGTATATTTTTTTAATTAACTGAATACGTACTAACAAAAGTTTATCATTGATACGGGATATTGATTACCCGTAGCTGATCCAAAAATATTGATTAGAAATTCTTAATTTCATTATACTGACAACTTGAAAAAGTATAATATATTGGATTCCCCAAAGCGTGAGCATTCGAACAAAGAAAGCGCTTGACTGTGTATTTTCTGTATTTATTTTGCCTCCGCTGCAATGTTTTTATAGTCGTCGATCTAAAAGTAATATTGTTTCTTGTGCTCCAACATAATTCGATCTTCGGCGCCGATAAAACTGAACTTATAATCCTCGCGTGTGTCGCTCAGTGTAACTTATCGATCTATAAGTCCTACACAAAGGGGTTTTGTGTTGAAATATAAAAATCAATATTTAACAAGGGTGATGCAAAACCGTGTGAGCAATTCGGCTTACGTTCGGTTCTCATATAAAACTAAGCAAGCTGATACTTCAACCACATTCATACATCATTATTTATTTAACCATTCGGCGACGAAATATTACGTAATTTCTCTTCTTCGATCGTTTTCTTTAACTGCAAATGGCAACAATCAGACTTTTGTATAATATATTGATAATGTCGTATTTTATTGCGCTAGTGTTTTATTATTATATGCAGTATAATTTTACATCTGTGTCAATCTTTCAAATACATGCTACACCCGTTAAACCTAATCCAATGTTCGTAGACATTTAAAAGTTATTATTGAAGTAATTGTTTAATTCAAATGGATTTTTATTTTAAAGTAATTCGAGAATTAAGTATATGAAACTTCATGGTATGAATATATCTACTCCGAAACCAAAGTATATGCATTTCTGCAATATGAATTTGTGTCTTCGTTGATTTTTTCACAAAATTTTGTTTTTCGGTTTATTTAACATCGGTTATACATCTTTGCATTTATATGCAAGTATAGAATTTAAGCTCGTAATATTTGACACTGAATAGCTTACAAAATATAAATAATCAAATTTTGGAAAACACAGTATATGATCATTCGAGCTTACGTAACAATGGTGGTATAAATGTTTTGTGCTGGACGACTGATAAAACTTTTATGCACGTTAAAAAGTTCCTTTTTTCTACGGGTTTCATTCTCCGTATTAACGTATACATGTATAGTAATCTTGACATATTACTTTATAAAATTGATAAAAACTTTGTGAAATTTTGATACAAACACTTTTCAGACAACATAAAACTTCAAACTTACATTTAACCGTAGTAACTTTCTGTAGTAGATATTTGTTATCATCACAATTTATTTAATGAAAAAAAAAAATTTATTAGTTCAACTAGAAGATGGGACACAGATCTCCAGAGTAAGAACGTATTGCAATGTATTCATTTAAAGTAGCTTGATGCACCATCTCTTAGCATAGGATTAGTTTAAAATATGTTTAGTTTAAAGTGTACCAATACTGCCTTAATAATCTACATTATGAAGTGATAAAGGTTTGTTAAAAAATATGCAAGCACAAAATTAATTCAATTTCATAAACTTTCATTAGGTCACATATGACTCGAGTTTATATACAATACGTTTGTATACATACAGCCTGATTACTTTGAAAGATATAATCTAGGTCGCAAATAACGATCGATACGAATGTTGTTATGTATTTAAAAATAATTTTGTGTAACTGAACAAAAGCTTTGACAAAACGCGAGTATTTAGATACAGGAGTATCACCGTTTTGCTGACTAATATGATATCGGAGGTCACATTGTGGTAGACAGTATTGTCTAGACATGGTGAAAAATTTAACTTATAATTATCACGAAATTAAATGAATAATTGATTAAAATATATTTTTTTACCGATATCTTCCTTAAAACAGCAAATTTATACACCATAAAATTATGTATTTGAAAACTTTTCCACGAGAAATAGTTGTAAGCAGATTGCCTAGCTCATTTAATATCCAGATATACGTCTCTAAATTTTTATGCGGTAATGCGATTTGAATCTGCTGGCTTAGATGCAAAATTACACACTTAACAATCGGCTACCAGAGTGGCTATCGATATGAGTCGACATCGAAATTCTAAATAATTTATTAAAAAAAAAAACTTTCCACAGAATAAATTGCCTATAAATATTTTGACGCATATAAATACTGTGGAAGAATCTATGAAATATTGCTGTGTAAAAGAGAACCATATAACTTTTTATCCTAAACCTTCAAACAATAAACTTACCGCTGATGAATGTATGTTTGCCCTCCGGTTTGTCGGTCTATAAACATGTTTTATACATAAAGATGTGGATACTGTATACGCTACATTATACACATTCAACAATGTATTTTGTACAACACGAGATTGCCAAAAGTTGTTTGATTTTATCGAAAATTGTATCGCTTTTTCAACTTAACATATTCACAAATACGTGTTTATATTGACTGGGTAATCAACAACGAAACCTTAAGATGTTAATTTAACCGATAACTTTATAAAAGCCTTTTAAGATGTTTCGTGTGCCGTTTATTTCCAATCACTAAACGCGCCGCAAATCTTACCAATACCACATGAAAGTGTATTATTTAGAATACGGATTTAGTTTAACACGAGATAATTAATTACGAATGAGAAATTTTATAACCGTATAATTTAAATGAAATCTAAAAAAATAAAAAATCACAAAGATACTCGATTTGTTCATCTCTTATAAATGGAATATCTGACTACAAATATTCGTTAAAAATATCTTAGAACTCTTCATAGTGTAGAAAGCCATATGCTATAATATATATTACCATGTCCATTCCAAAATTAGAGCGCAACATCTCCACAGTGTGAAAGGGACCACTCCATAAATGTATATCGATTCGCCATTTGAAAATTTATTTTCTCAGGTTTTTTCCCCAATAATTATTTATTACAATAATAATTATTAGTTAGTTATCAGTAAACTCAATTCGTCTGCCCGGTTAGCGTAGTTGGTAGTGTAAGCGCTTATCGATCCAGGGAATGTGGGTTCGATTCCTCGTCTGGTCGAATTTTAAAAATCCAAAAATGCAGGACTGAATGCCCACTGGGTCGACTAATTGTCTGATAAACGATTCTTATGAAAAATAATCTCTCAAGACGTCTTCACACTGTGGAGATCTAAATTCTCTATTTTTGGAGTGGATTTCTTCACATTGTGTGGATCCATATGCTCCACTTTGGGAGCGAGCATGGTATATAAAAAAATGTATAGGTATTGCAAGTCTAGATTTAGATCCTGTTTAAAAATCTGCAGCTGTGGAATTCAATTCCGTATCCTTCAGTAGCAAAGCCCGCACAGTAACCTCGCAACTTTATAGACTACATAAATCATAATTTATTAAATAATAACATAAAAATGTGTTCATAATATTTTCCTCGAGCTCTAAAAGTCCACACTAAATTAAATAAATGTTTGATGATCGTCGACGTGATATAACGAAATATCATTTTTTCAATTATGGAAATGTGATATCTAACTTAATTGTGCTTTTGCGTATTACTCAAATTGTGACATTTGTAAAATATTAAATGAGAAGTAAAACTGTTGAGGCTTTTAAAATAAATAATACGTCATACGAGGCGTTAGCACATTTAACTACTTCTGAATAAAAACACCCATATATGATATTTTACTCGTATAACTTACTTACATTAATATACGTCAAAGCTTTCATTATACGACACGAAGGTGTATTTTATAATTATTTGAAAAGATATCTATTTAACGTTTATCAGTTTAAAATCTTTGTTTTCCAGGTCGTATTATCCACTGCTACGTTATAACAGAATTTACTAATAGAATATGTATACATGCCGTGAGCTTTATTAAGTTTTTATACATTTTTATTACTATTATTATTATAGAAATTTAATATTTTCATGCAATATATCCGTTTTAGTTTATTTATAGAAATAAAACGGAGAAAAAGCTTTCACAATTATTTTAATTGTATTAGATTAGATGAAATATGCTTATCCACTAAATATAAATATTTTTTAAATGACAGTTGTCAGTGTCAAATTAATAAAATGTTAAAAATCTTATCTATTACACGTAGTATTGAGAAAATTACAGTTATAATCAGATAAAGGTGACAAATGTTTTGTTTTTACAAATTTTAATATTTCTTGTAAAACTTCATACCATATTTATTTTACAATATTTCCTCCAAAAGTGGAGCAGATAAAGATGTTCACACAGAATCCATATATTCTGCAATGTGAAGATATATCTCGACAGATTGTTTTCCATGCGATTTGGTTGTCAAATAATTATTGCTCAAGTTAGTGTTCATCCAATCCTTCATTATCAGATTGTTTGAAATCTGGCGTTAATGAATCGAGCTCCACATCCTCGAATGCTGGGCGCGCATACTAATAAATTAATGTGACAAATATATTATAATATACAATGTTATATAGTGAATATTTAAAAATTTTGTGATTTCGTATTGTTTTCACGTTTGTTTTTGTTGATATTAGATATGGTATGCTTCACTTGATGTTTTGTAAACACCTTAGAGAAATTGTTTACCAACGAAATTGCCTATACAGCTTTCTGCTCTCGTCCACCCTTCAAACGAAGAGCGCACTTATAAATCACGTAGTCGCGGCAAATAAGTGGTGCTATAGATATCGGATCAAACATTGGAATTGCAAAATGCTTACCTCCTTCAAAACTTGAAACTTTGGGGTACAAATTAGGTGAAAACTGAACGAAAACATCTCCATGGCTTATCTTGCGGCCATTTGTAGGCTTTTCCGCACGGAGTAGGGTCCTGATAAATGATAACAGTCCCTTGCTGTAGTTTTTTTTTAGTTTCAATTATTGTAGGCGTAGATCCTTTAAGTGGGTCAAAGCTTGAGTGACGTACTGAAAGAGGACGGTTTACGTTTCTTTTATATAAATAGAAAAGCACTGCCCTATATAATCACTTTCAAACAATAGGCGGATTCGTCTGGGCTTGACTTTTTAAAACTAATATCCCAACCATTAAAAGGAAAAAAGATGAAAGAAGCTTTTAATACAGTCCCTATGGAGATTAAACTCCTTGCAAGAAAAAAATCTACGCATTTTGATCGATGAAAGATATATACAGCAAAATAAATTTTAGTTCGAGGATATCAAAAAATACATGTTTTAGATTATTTACAATTTTTAACTGGAAAAATACAAATTATACTACTATACTTGTGTTTTTTTATATCTCATAGAACTAAATACAGATGTGTTTAAGTTTTAGACATTTCCCACGGTCAAAGTGATTCAAATAAAACATTTTTTGACCGTATGGTAGAATTTATATTAATGATCCAATTTATATTGTTGTTTTTATAGTAATTAATATAAATTATGCCGTTGTATTTCTATAAGAATGTCTTATTGGATATTAATATAATAATTTCATGAAACATACTCATATTTTTATATTCAGAAATGGTATAAATTTAAAAGTTAGTGGAAGAAGATTTTTTAAAACGTATTTAAATCATTTTTTTTTTACCACGTTCGCTCACAAAGTGGAACATATGGATCTACACAGTGTAAATAAATCCACTCTTAAAGTGGAGTATATGGATATCCGCAATGTGAAGACGTCTTGACAGATTATTTTTCACGAAAATCGTTTGTCAGACAATTACTCAACCCAATGAATCCAACCAGATAGGGAATCGAACACGCATTATCCGGATTACTAGGCGCGCACGCTACTAACTAAGTTAACCGGGAAGACAGCTATTTATTAGCTATCTATTAGTTATATATTTAGCTACAATAAACGGGTCATAAATGAATACCATCCCGGTTTTAATAAAATCATTCGAAATTTACTTTCGTGCTGTTAAGAAACATTTCTATAAAAACTCAAAAAATATTTCATTGAGACTTAAATTTTTTTTTCAGTTGAAATGTAGACTTTCGTTATTTAAATAATATGTAATTTTTGTGATTAAGTTTGTCTTTTATGACTATGCGGTGAGTCAATATAAAAATAAATGATTAAGCATTGGTAAAATGGTTTATATTACATTTTTGGTATGCTACATCTGAGAGGGTGTATCGTAAAAAATGTAGGTAATAATTCACGTTATTCACAAACCTTTTTGGCAGAATAGGCATACCAACAACCTAAACAAAAAGTCTCGTTTATTTCGCAGCAAGGCTTCGAACACAAAAAAATGTCCGGTTTTTACTCTTCGAAATTTAAGCCCAAGCCGAACAAACTTTTTAGAATTTCACTGAAATCGTATTATTTATTATCCTAATTTTTTTTAAATAATAAATCATTCTTAAATAAAGTGATTTTCAGGAAAAACTGAATTTATTATTGAACGTGGTGAGAAAATGTTTGAATTAATTACGATAAAAATGAAAAATTTCTGACGTGTGAATATTTAAAAAAAACGCGATAAAACGGCACCAGGCACCATTTATAATTATACTCACAATCAGGAACGATAATCAAATCTATGTAAATAAACCTAATTCTTGTCGAAAATATAGGCTTTTTACTTTTATCCTGCTACTAAACGAATTAAAACATAATACAATTAATACGCTTTATCGTCGCCGGTTCCAAAGTATTTCTTGTCAAAAAGTCAAATTAATTGTACGAGAGCGTGCAAAATACATTTGACATTAAGTAAATGAACAGTGATTTTTCAGAGCGGCGTGGTTGAGAAATTAAAAATTTGACACGGCTTAGGCACTGAGCAAGGGTGAAAACTGTTGACAAAAAGCACTTTGACAGGAAAAAATCATGGCAGTGCATAGCTTTTAAACAATTAACGCGTTTGTAACAGTATTTTTTATCAATCGAGCATATTTTCAATTCCGCTTGGTACTTTTAAAAACAATATTGTTTGTGAATATGATTAATTCCACAGTTCATCTTTATCAGAAATATACGATATATTAAAGTGAGAGCATTTTTTTCAGTTATGATGTATATATCATGTTTCAATTCAAATCATCAAAATTATTAAACTATGGTATGATTGTTAATTTATTTTTCTAAATATGATAACGTTTAAAATTTTGTCACCATTTTTCCTCAGATATTGAAGAATATGTATCTCCAAAATACGAAAACATCTAATCACAGATGAATTTTATTTTTCACACGCTATTTTTCTTAAAATACGCTTGTTTTCTTCTTCACCATCTATTTATTATGCGGGCGTATACCATAGCGTTCTGATCGTAAGGCGTTCTTAAAAATAGCAAACATGTTCCAGATGGAGCCTCCTAAAACCTTGTTTGGCGTGCATTTATGTGCATGATTCTCATTCTAGGTAATTAATAAATCTTAAAAAGAAACCTCCTCGCTTGCCTTTAAAATTCACATGCTATTTTAAGCTAGACCTTATGTCGTTAAAATGTGAGACCTGATGTAATATTTCATATCGTGACTGTTCTAATATTTTTTAAATGTTATCAATGTTCATACAGAGAAATAAAATAATTACATTATGTGTATACCAATAATTCATATAAAATCTTAAGTTAAGTCTTCTAGAATTTTAATAACATCGCACATATGACGTTGACATACGTATTGATAAAATAACATATAGTAATTAATAAAATAAACATTAAATTTTTGTATCAATATATATTATAATATACGGAACAATACAATTTTTATTAATTTTATAGTAAAATACCATTATTGTAATCGAATAAAGGAATGGACTGTTTTGAATGTGAGTTTTTCATTGACAATACGTTACCTAAATATCTCCAATAAATCTCTATTTAATATCTTTTAGTATACAAATTTATGATCTTTGTTGTTAAATACTTTTATTACACATTGTAAATGACTTTCCATCAGAATGCTTTTGTAATAAAATGTCACACAGTATAAATATAAAAATTTGGCCATTTTCCATTTATTCACTTTCTAACTTACACTACCGCATTCATTATGATTATAACATAATTATTTATGTCTAAATATGATACAAAAATAAGTCTCTAGTACCATCAAGATAGCACATTAAATTAGCCCAAAAGATGCTCGGATAGACAGAATAAGTTAGCAAAATACTTAAACACTGACATTCCATATTAAATACACACACAAACACGTGCCCGCATATATAAGTTTACACATAAATATGTATATTGGCATAGACTATTATTCACAGAGGCACACTCACATTTGTCAAATGCACGCACGTACACTGTACATGCACACGCGTAGACACGCATACATTTTCACACTGGCACTCTTAAGGGCTTTAAGCACCTGCGTGCAAAACTTTTCGACACACCCTCTCTACGAGGCCTATTTATGTAGGCTTTTTTGCGTTACAGAAGTGATTTAACGTTTTTTTTATGATTATTTAATAACTATCAGGTAAGGAAGCTAACGATCTTCGTCGCCGTGTTTACCATTTTTGTTCATTGACAAAGTTTTGTATAATACAAAACAAAGAATACTACAAAATTGGTCTATTAACACAGTCCTGTTCTTGAGTTACTTGGTAAAAGATACGTATTCCATCTACTCTTATGTATAGCAACATTCACAAATAAAATATTTGTTTCTTTTAAAATGTATCATTAATATTATCATAAAACTACCATCAAATATGATGAAGTTTAATTACTATATAGAGTACAACAGTATACATCAATTTACTGTAACTTTCATCGACACGTGTAACATGAAAATTTTTACACGCGTGATCGTCATTTATCAAAGCGTCCCATAACTTTAATATACGAGGTACGCCAAGTATTTTACGTGATATTATAATAAGCTGAATTCCATTAAAAGGGAAGGTAAAGCATTCGTAGGTAGGAATTAAAACTACTGTGATATTTCTTGTAACAAGGTTCAAAGTGATTCGCATACCTTGCATTGCTTTTTCGCTATTGATTAGCTACGTACCCACAAAACTCGTTGGACCTTAATATTGTTTGACCATCTAATATTTTAAGGCCTACAGCCCTTTAATTATAATTACCTGTAAGTATTTCTTATAATAACAAACCCTTTATAATAACAACCTTTCGGAATATATACATGAAAATTGAATATATATCCTAAATTATATACCAAATATACTCTGAAACCATTAAAACTAGCATTAGCAGAGATATGATTTCAGCTATGCTACTTTAATATATTCAATTCAAACCAAGGACGAAAGTGGTTTAAATATAATAAACTATTTATATTGCAAATAACGAATGTATTCAGTGAAAAATTTCATTTTATTCGTTCATTTTTATACTGTATTTTTTATATTTATTCCTTCCTTCCGTTTCTTATGGACGCCCATTAAGTGCTATTGAGAATGCGAATTATGAGGCATGTACATATTTTTTCTTGGTACTTTAAGCCAAACGATATGCCACATTAAATTCGACTTTGTAACTTCCACCCTCTTCACGCTATGTTTCAGTTGGTGCGTAACAATACCGTGAGTCTGAGTTCTAGCTTCATTACATGCGAAACACACACTCATTTTTATTTTATTTTATTTATAATTAACTTAAAGCTTTAAGTTGTGTATACCTTTTGTGTGCTAATGTTCCACTATGAAATTGATCTTTTTAATTAATTATAATTTAAAAGTACAATTAATTCAATATGATGCTTTAAAATAACAATAACTCTTATTTTCAATTCCTAAGAAAGACAATTTTTTGACAGCTTAATGAGTCTTATTAAAATTCTATCAGGCACGTTTTAAATAATTAATTCCGAAATAAAAATGGCGAGAAGAAAATATACTCAAAGACTTGTATTAATTATTATTAATATAAGTTATAATTAATGTATTTGATTAAGGTATTGAGAAAGAGATGTCACTGTTTTATTCTCGTAGCTATATTCAAATCATGCTTTCGTTCTTAATTTAAAAACAAAACACGTGCAAATTTCAGAGCTCAGTGCTTCTAAAATTTCAGCTGGATTCCTGTTCGGCCTTTTTCATAATTCCACCCATTTAATTATACGGGCAAGATAATATAAGGGATTTAATGACGTTGCGTGCGTGGCAGGGTTAGGTATATTTCAAATGCAGCTTACACACGAACGATACGACCATGAAATTAGTATAGTCGTGATTTCTTTGACTGTAAAAGATTGGCAGACGGCTTGACCTAATGTCTAGTGTTGATCGAGGTCGCGATGCGTTGCCAATGCTCAGATGGTACGTTCAGCTATAAATAGTCAGACCTAATAACTCGATGACTTGCATACAAATATACCGATTATAATAAGTAGTCAATGCTACGTCCGATAACAATAAAAAAACCAATTATTCTTAACGTACAACATTTAATTACATCCAGTTAAATTATCCAAGCATTGATTATCTTAAATAAGACAATAAATTAATTTTCCTTTAAGTATTATTTATTTTGTAAATAACACGGCATAAGTAAATGCTTCATTGAATTCTATACAATTGTCATTGCGTATTTATTATTATTATTCTCGTTAGCCATAAATGTGTGACCATTTTACATCTATGATCATAGTCATATACATTCACTGAACAAATTTTTATGTTGTACTTTATAAGTCATCGAGAGACAAACAATTTTTTCATTTGTATACTAAGGTTGATTATTTCAAACTGATATCTGTAATATACAATACAATATCATAATGTATACGTTATCCCGACTTATTTTAGCGTGAAGAAATTATAATTTATATTGTATTGATTATTTCTTACATTATTTCCATGGCAGTTTAATAAAAAAAAAATTTCATCCTCACATACTTAACTCCAATACATATTTTGTTAGACTATTACATTAAACGATAAAAAGGTTCGTGGTTAAAAACATGTTGAGAAACGGTGCCGTTTTGTATAACAATGGTCAAAAGTTGGCAACGAAATAATTCAGTTATTTCACTTAATGACTTTGGATTATTATCAGGCCAATTGTTCATAGACGAAATTCCAGAACCTTGTAAATTTATTTCCCAATAGACAAGTAATGTTTGATTAGATGCATAATTATACTGGAAAGTTTTTAATCAAAATTAACCAAAAGATTAGCCATCTAAAACAGTATCAGAAATACAGTGGTTTTATAATGTAATGCGATTTCTTCCCAAACGTTTTTTTAGAAACTATTATCTATACAATATTTGCTAGATTGAATGATGTATGTTTAACCCAATTTTTTTTTCTACTTCGTTTTATTGCACGTTTAACGTTTTTGTAGATAAATCGACGAGTCGGAATTTTATTTCTATCATAGAAAAAAAAAATATGTATATGAAAACTGGCTATATATCAATCGCATTATATCTTTCTCATCTTCCATATCCACTCCCTAAGTGAAACATATTGCCTCCAAATGGCGCCTCCAATAACCTATCTCGCCTTCCAGTATTACTGCGTCATCCTCATTTATGGAGGATGCAAAAATACTACAACCTTATTTATACTATAAAATAATATATTTAAATAAATTTAATTGTTCTGCTACAAAAAAACTCTGACAAAAAGCAAAAAAATTAAGCCAGCCAAATTTTCTGATATACATAAATACAGATAATATATTTAAAAGTAATGCCTGCATCCTATAACTATGCTGAATACATCGTACATATAATATTGAGCAAATTTCCAGAACGCCAAAATCCGGTTTGCTTAAAGAATAGGCAGGTCAAGTAAGAGCCTCTCTTGAGGCATCTGTTATAATGGCCAAGCCTACAACTTTACTCTTTCAATAACGAGTAGCTACATAGTCCGTTCATCATTCGTACGCTATATTTAAATTCAAATTTACAATTTAAATACTAACACAAGCGCTCAATCAATCGACCACCGTGTTCTGCAAGTATTTTTTTTAACCATATTCGCTCCCAACATGCAACATATGGATCTAGACTCTAGACAGTGTGAAGATATCCACTCCGAAAGAGGAGTATATGGATTTTTGCAATGTGAAGACGTTTTGACAGACTATTTTTTACGAAAATTGTTTGTCAGACAACTACTCAACCCAACGGGCATCCAGTTCTGTATTTTTTGGATTTTTGAAATCAGACAGATGGGGGATTGAACCCACATTACCCGGATCGCTAGACACGCATGCTACCAATTACGTTACCGGGGAGACATTTTTATATTTCACTGCAACAAAAAATAATTTCGAAATGAATAATAACTCCGTTTTCTTACAAAACGTGGAACGAAATTCGTTTTTTAATTAATTAATCTGTTTTGAATGGGTTAAATAATATATTGGCACTCGAGTACATTTTATTTTACTAGCATGACAATCTCTACGCTAAATAAATGCACTTGTTATTATAATAGTTTCGTTCATAACAGTTTTCTTCTAAGTTGACACCGTGCCGTCATTAACAGGATTATCGAAGACCCAGTTTATATGTATATGCAAGCAAGAGCTTAATTTCTTATAGGATTATAATCCTCGTTTAGTATTTTCACACCAAACCTACTTTTATACGATCGTAAAGTGTTCAGAGCGTAAATTTATTTTAGACAGCTGTTTAAAGCTATTTTTCATTTCGCTTTATTTACACTTTGAGAATTGTTTTCTTATTCTTTGCTTCAAAACAACATTAAGTATTTGTATATCTTAAAAGAAAGCAAAGTAGAAGTGATGGGTGACCTTTTTTATATAAATTTTTAAGAAGGCGCAAGATAAATAAATGAATCGTATTAAATCAGTTATTTTAATAACGTATTCAATGTCTTTAATACTATATAAAATGCGACTGGTATTGTTTTGAGACACCAAACTATATTTCCTGTTGAAACAGAGTTTAAAATAATAAAATTATGAAAGAAATGACACTGAATTTTATGTCACATATAAAGATTTTTTTTGTCGTTCTGCATATAAAAAATATCGTCGATATTTTAGCTTTTTATTTATTTCATGACGCTTAAAAGCATGTAAATAGTTATGTACGTCATTCAACTACTCTTTCTTGCGTTTTTTGGCAAGTATATTATGGTAACAGAAGTAACATGACCGTGCCTGGACAATCTCTTAGGTCTTAGGTGATGAATAATTTAATTTAATTGTAGGCTTTAGATTATTTGTTTAGCTTTTTATTCTATGTGATCGGTGATATTTAGTTTGTACAATTTATAATAATAATAATGAATATCAAATATAAACGTCTTAATACCCAAACACAATTTAGTATACTATTGTATTATTTAAGTAATTCTATATGATGAATTTATATGAGTTCTGTATGAAAAATGCTTTGTGCAAATTTGTCTCAAACTCATTAAGTGCATTTTTGGCTTAAATGACTTTTTTTGATCGATCCACTAATTTTTACGATACCTATCGTTTGCAAAAATTAATTTGACGATAGCTATCTTATTAACGGAGAAAAAACAGAAGAGCGTAACTTAAGAAACGGATTTTATATTGCAAAAAATATTTTAAGACCTCAATATCTCAAAACTATAAAAATGCAGTTAATGAGATTTACCCTTAAAGGGGCAATATACAAATATTCTCGATAATAAATTAGTCCAGGTGTGAAATATTGTATTTAAAAATTCTATGCACACATATACGAGTTTAATTTTTCTTGCAGTGAATTTTAAAACAACTTTAATGTTCTAAATATAAAGCGCAGCGTCCTCGTTTGGCGAATAACTTATACTTGTAGATGTATATTATTTATAGTGTCAATATAAGCTTAAGAAAGAATAGTCAATATAAGCTCTTGATTGAAATGAAATTTTGGATAATCTTCAAAAATAGGTCAGCTAAAAATACGATATTATCGATTTTATTTTTAAATAATTTTTCAATGCTGACCTACCTTTACAGTGAAACTAAAAATAGTCTTATAATGTTGAAAAAAAACTTTTGTAAAATGGCTATCTATAAATATCTTTTGTACTTATACTTAGTTACTTTATATGAATATGATAAATATTTTCTGACTCTCTAGGATTGTAATAATATTTGAAATAAAAGAATATGCTATTTAGTTATTTATATGCAGCCTATGTTGATAGATGGTTGAACGCACACGCTGTAATTCGTGGAAGTCCAGAATTTAATTTCTGCAATAGACAATTTTGCAATTTCTGAAGTGTAAAATTAAACGCCTAACCAATTGAGTTATTGGCAAACAACTAATCTTTGTGGACAATTTGGTTTTTGCGTTGCAAATATTTTCATATTTATTATTCGGGATCTAGGATATCTAGGATCTAGAATATGATCAGAGCCGTTACAAGGCAATTGCCCGGGGCGCCACGAAAGATTTTCCAAACAAGAGAAAATATAATATGAATATAATTAATGAAATATTGTACCAATTTGACGTTTTTAGATGTGATTAGGCAGCAAGTTCATGTATATGTAAATATAAACAAAGGCACTTTTAACGACAAACAAAGATGTTTGGTAGTAAATCTTTAGTGGAATAAGGACAGTTATTGTAACTGACATTGTTAAACGATTCATTTCTATATACAATGGTACCGGTATCGTTTAGATATTTAAAGTTTTTTATTCACAATTTTTTTTTATAATTAATCAGGGCGCCAGCATCCATAAGATTTAATTTATGATACAAGATTTTTTATTTAGAAATTTAATACTCATTTTATTATTAAGTAATTTTCAATTAATAAATAACTTTATGCGGCACGTAGACCTTAAGTTGCACATCAGTGGTTTTATTTTCTCCTTTTCGCACCCATGCAGTGTTTGTCTGGGGTACAGATTCAATGAATATTTAATTCTTGTACTTCGTTAAAGATTAAAAAAAACACATACAATGCCGTGTCGTACAGTGCAATAAAATCATTTAATGAAACAAGATGAACCATAAAATGTTTGTACAACAAATAAAATCCTACACCAAGTAAAGAGTGCTGTTTTAATATTTAAGAGGATCGAGCCAAAAGCAAATGTATTAGCTTCGTGGGATTTAAGACATACGCTCGCATGTATTGAAAAACGTATTTTCTACAATACCGTACTCCTCTTCTCTTTTAAGATCTTTGTTACCAAATTAGATAGTGTCTATAAATAGGCATTATATTAGAAATGGATGTCAATTCTTCAAACGAAAAAATCTACCAGCGTGTCTGAATTGTCGCAATAGTATAAATGTCAAATGTCAAATGTTTTAAGTTACTCGATTTAACTTTTACAATTGAATATTATGTTTTCAGTGTTTTTAAGCAAACTTAAATTAAAATGAAAAAATGTAACCTCAGTATACCAAATAAAAAATAAATACTCTCAGATATTTTACAATATTATCTTTTTAATATTCAAGTCGAATCCCATTTTAACGAATCTCTTAGGACTATCCTTTTTGTCTCAGTATACTGAATATTGAAAAAATATTTTTACATATTCTAAGAACGTTTGTTCGGGATAGAAAATTTGATCTCACATTGAAAATGTTGTTACTTTGGTATTTATCATAAAAAATTTTTTGCTGTCATCTGATTTTAAATTACATTGTAGCTATGCAATAAAAAAGGAAGAAAAAAATCATTTTAATTTTTACCTATCTTTTTTGACTTGATTTTATTTATAATTTCAATTTAAAATAAAATCTTATTGTATACACGTATATGGATAAATAATCAAATATCGGTGACAGCAGACTTAAGTTATAAAAAGACAAACCATTTTATTGTTATTATTTATTGTTTTAATAAAGTTATTTGTATTAATTACAAGGTACTCGTATTTATTCTCTGAATTCCATAAAATGCAGTATTTCTAACGTATAATATATTGAACCATACGTTGTTTAAAGCAAGCATATATTTCCTTTTCATATGCATCTGACAACCTAAACAAGAATGTCCTTAGAGATGTAAACAGATTCATACGTACGCATATTGAAATAATTGTGTTCTGATATCATGGCGACTGACAAGGCATAATGTTCTGTCAGAAACCAAAACGATGCTAATTCTGCAAACATATTAAATTCGTTGACAGCTGTTATGCACCACAAAGTCATCATATTATATTTCATCTTTGAGATAGCACTTTGACAGAATACGGCGTGCGATATGACATTAAAATGGTAGATCTTAACTGACATTCATCAAACTGTCGGCTTAATAAATATTCTTGGCGAGATTTTGGATTATTATTTTCATAAGTGAACTAAAATGTGCACTATTTAATTACATATTAAAAAACGAAATGCTTTTTGCATTAAACATTATAATATTTATAACTCGTTGTTCATAATAACATTATTTAAAAAATATACAATAACTTAATTAAATTTGATATTTAAAAACAAAACTCCGATGGTATTCGCAAAATGACGTTATTTTATGATTTCATATTGGTTTGCTTAAACTTTTAAAATGAATGACATTAAAATATGTGCCAAATATTTTCAATAATAGATATCTAAAACATTTTTTAAGCCAGTAATACAGATAAAGTAAAAGATAATAAGCAATATGTATCTTATGAAAGTATAAAAATAAAGATACTATGAAAGTTGTTAGTTAGATAAAAAATACTTATAGACAAACTCAAATTTACTAAGAACAGAAAGTTAAAAAAGAACTTATCAATATATTAACCATACCGTCTTGATACTGCGAGTCGATTTATAAAAGATGGCAAATGTAGATATCAGGTTAATGCATTTTTACAAAAAGTAATTTTTGTTCCACATCCAATAAATATATTAGAACGACTTTAATAATTTTGGCGTATTTTGCAGTTATAAGTATTTATTGTTTTGGAAAAGTTTAAAACCGCTGGATTTGAGTAAAATTCTCTATCATCAATCTTGGCAAAATATGACAAGTCACAATTTATTACGTTTGTCAAAATGTGGACGACTGCTAAATATAGCTGAAATATTTTCATTTGAATATAGTGCGTATTAAAATAATCATAAATACTAGCACAAAAACTTGATTTACATCTTTGAAATTACCCGTGCTACTGATTTTCATATGATTAAAACAAAGGTATTTGTTAAAATGTGACAAAAGAAAACAAAATCATTAATTATTATTTGACAGCTCTCGACAGTGACATTGTTTGGCCCATAGTAGCAAACTACCATGATAGTATCATATTAAAATAAAAGTAAACTAATAAAATGGTCGAGATCGGTATACTATTTTCTTTATTAGAATGTTAGGATGCATTCACTTTGAGTGCAACTTACAATTCATTTATAATATGACAACTCCATTAGTCTCTGAGACTCACACTGCAAAATATAAATCATATATATCTCACAAATAATATAACTCCACTGTTTTGTATTCAAATATAACATAACTGTGTTGTTCTTAAGCAGCTCTAAAAATCTATCGTTTATTTTAGTTGTTTCATTATTAAAATATTCGCAAAAAATAATCAGTCCTTACACCTTCCCGTATAATTTTCAGAAATGATATCGATATGACTATTTAAGAAGCTTAAAGTCTTAATAAATATTAATTTTAATTATTTTCTTTATTTTTATTACCTATGTGTTATTTACTGCCAAAAAAGAATTACTACAATATTTATAGTATGTATACGAGTATATTGATCAAAAAGCTTGATATTTTTTTATTCATTGAAATATTATACGTCGCCTTAAAAAATATGAGTCGTCATAAATCAAGTTAGACATGAAAGGGTTTTTACTTTCTCATAGTATTTTATAAAACATGTCATACTCATTTTGTAGCAGACATTCCAAAGGTATAGTGCCTGGAATGGATTTTATCATAACGTAGTTAAAAGGTTAAGCGTGTTATAAATACTTGAGATTTTCCGCAAAATATTTTCCCCGTATTTATTATTACGTCCAAAAGTAAGCTCAATTCAGATTGCATTTCATTATTTTGTATAAAAATAAACCTTCAATATATATATGTATGTATATCCAAACTACCAAAGCTTTAAGCTAAGTAAGGTTGTAAAAGCTAAAATATTGGATAGACTATCAATCTCGTGTATTAGTTTTTCAATATACATATCGTAAACGCTTGATTACGAGTTCGTATTTCATGCTTTTTCATAAAAAAATATGTGAATATTTTAGCTTAAGTAATGGAAAAATTTCACATATTACAATACGTGCATATGATTTTTATTGCATATTACACAAATTCTTTAAACAAATACATACGAATACTGCAAAAAAATATTTATTTCAACCATTATTAGGAAATATTATCGTTTTCATTCATAGTATTATTTGCCAATTGTGTTAATTTTAAATTTATAATATGACTTATGAAGTAAACATAGTATATTCAAATTATCTTAAAACTTAAAAAATCATTAAATATACACAATAATCAAGAGAGTATTTTAATATATTGTAACATTTCAAATACTATATTAATAATATTTTGTAATCAAATTCTACAAGAAACACAAATTATTTTGATAAAATATTTATTTATAGTAATTAACTGACTCATTAAAAATATTTTCACATTTTTGGGGATTTTAAAACGTATAGTTTAGTAAAAAAAAACTTTTTTTCTAAGGACAGAGGTGCAAGACACTTTTTGTGCGTATAAGAAACGTCAGTTATCATCTTGTAATTCTATACCAGCGACGTGTATTCGGAGATAAGTATTTTTGTATCTCTATAGTTTATCTTACAGCTAAAGATATGACTCCGTTGGTTTGGCGTAACTTTTGCAGGCAGGTTGTTAAAATATACATCGCTTTTAACAGGCTGTTGGCATCGATAAGTAAGAAAGAAAGTCTGGAAAAAATATTTTACATATGACAGAATATAACGTAAAATATCATTTTGATATATTCGGAAAATCCTAAATAACTTTTCACGACAAAATCAGGTGTTACAATTTTTTTTTCCAATTAAATAGCCTTTCTTGGAGCTTTAATTGTTGTTTCATATTATGTCAAAATTCGTATGATTTTTTACGAATTATTTTTTGAAACACGGTATGTGTTATTTATTTTAATATTTCTCTACATACTTGAGCTTTGAAATTTCCATTTTTCATCAGAAATATTAAGTAAATTAGTTCAATTTATCAAATACATTTTATTCTAAATCTCTCAAATATGACAAAAAATCGTGGATTGGGTTTATAAAAAAGTGTATTTATAATGTTACTGAACACGCAAATTTTCCTTTTATGAATAAAATTTGAATTCCATGATAAATATTTTCAATAACATGGACACATCAATTATTTATTTTACATTGATTTTTATTAAGAACATAAATATATCAGAGCTCTATTGTTAAAGTATATACTATTATTTTCTAAATATGTTAATTAACATTGATCGCTTTCCATTTTTTAAATACAAAATTTAGTTCAACACAATATCCTTGAACAGATAATAAATCAGATAATTTAGATTCTTTATAGTCAAAGGTACGCAGTTGTTCAAGGACTGTGTGTTATATAATAAAGATTGTTATCAAAACAGGCTTGTATCACAGGAACACTTTTTATTGATATTTTATTTCTGTTCTGAAAATAAGTTTTACACGATACAATAGCGAAAATGTCATTAATCTATTGGAATTTCAAATTCCATATTTAGTTAATGTTTCATATTATTTTACTAATTTGATATTTTTACTGCATAATTTCACTATTTGATAGATCAACAGTAGTTGATTGGTAGCCGTACGTATTTTGGTGTTCAAAGTCACGTTAAAATATCAGTATTACAATTAATCAATTCCATGATTTAATACTTTTTTTAAAATTAAAACTGTAGAAAGTTAATAAAATCCATTAAAAAATTTAAATACTTTTAAAAGTCAAAATTAAATTAATCTTGCATGTTGACCGGTATTTTGTTGGCACTTCAAGTCCTGACTTCTAGCATTTGTAACAAATATTTTACATTATAATAGAATAGGTTACATGTTGCTTCAGATAAAAAAAACTAGTTTAAATTGAAAAAACATTAATTTACCAAAATATACAATACATTGAGACTTTGTTGTTGTATACCTCATGAACTACCAGAAAATTTTATTTTTATAATTTTTTACAATAAAATAAAGATATTAGTAGAACAATTTAGTTACAAGGTTGTGCCAAAAAAAGAAAACAATTTAAACCAACTGTTTTGTTAACATGGTACAAACATAAAAGCAAGCTTTTGGGTGGTATTAGTTATGTTAAGCTTCATTTTAGATTGCTTCATAAGCTTTATAAAGCAAAATAATAAATAATAATACTTAAACGTTTTGAATATTTTTTTATTCGTTTTGTTTATTAAATAAGTATGAAATAAGTTCATCAAAATTTACCTAATGATTAAATATTCATATTATAATTTTCATATGAAAAGTACTAAAAATAAATGGTGTGTAGAAAATCATTATTTTAAATTATCCGTAGTACGCTAAAATTGCTCCCTCAGCAGACATTATTATACAACTGAATAAAAAGTTTGTTTTTATTCAAAATTCCATCGATAATAAATTTAGCCAACGCTCGCTGACCATATTCTATAATATATACAAATATATTTTGTTAATACGTACTTTTTACGTTTGTTTAATGTTATGTTCGTGCTTAAAATGCTACCAGTGTTGGAGTTACCTAACAATAAATCTTATTCCAACCAAACCATATAACCTCTGTTACGCGAAATGTAAATAAAATATAGATCAAGGGTAAACTATTAATTAATGCGATGAAATATTTCACCGGTATTTCTTCGGTTCTAAGGTTGCGTCTAGAAGATGCATCGATTCATAGAAATATAATATATCGGACAAATTTGGTAAACAAAATTAAAGAAAATTTATTATTTGAAATATTGAACAGTAAAAGGTATGCAGAATCTAGTATCCTTTTTATATTCCTATTTTCGTTAACCCTTTAACTTTAAAATTATGATTAATACTATCAAAAATTCATCCCCACCAAAACAATTTATTAGTGATGCGGATGCGGTAAATACTCTCTTAAATTGAAACGCAAATAAATTATGGCACACGCTTTTATATTTAGTGGTATAATATTAATATTGCATTTTGTTTACTGCTAACACCCAAATCAAAATTTTTGGTAGCGTACTTCCAGCAGTTCCTTACCTAAACTTTGTCGGCAACAACAACTGATTTAAGGACATTTTTCTTAAAGGCCTATTACACTACATAATTTCAAGGCACCCTTATCCTTACTAAGTGCGGTCTAATAAGCCTTAGACACTTAAACAACATACAAGAGACCACGCCCACTCTGCAGTAAGAGCACTTAATATTGTGTAGTGTAATAGGCCTTTTAGACAGTCTTTCAAGAGATATTTTCTTATATGTAGTCTTTCAAGAAAATATTTTTTAACTTTTAGTAGTTTTCCAATACCGTCAAAAGCTTTTTTGATATTATTATATATTTTATTCAGCATGTATACATCTTGAAAATATATGAAACTTTTTATTTAATAGTAAGAAAATATTTTCTTATGCTAATTATAATATAATGATTTTGTCAAAGTTTGCGGTAGTATCACGTAGTAATAATTTAATGCTGATTGTTACTGTCTTATATATTTAAAACTCAATATTATCTTAAATAATTTAACAAAAATGAACGATATCGATTCTATGATATGTTGCAAACATTAAAATTATCGATGTAAATTGAATTTTCTTCTAGAAATTGAATTATCATTTAAGATTTTCACAAATTTACTATTTCAGGAATTTTTGAGTTATAAGTAAATTATTTCAATAATATTGATTTGGTTTTCTTTTAATTATTTGCAGTGGATGACAGGGTGAGGGGGTAGTGGGCAACGGCAGTGGCGCACGAGCGGGAGATGGCGAGGAGGACAGGCGATAGCGCGAGCGATCAAAGCGACGTAAGCGCATGCGACTCACATCTTTACCCCAAATGAAAGCGACACAGGAGGCGATCGCCCTTACTCCTTACAAGCAAAGGTGTGTGCATGCACTAACATTGAAAAATACACCAGTTTATATAGACCGACAGTAAGAAAATAATAAATCAGTCACGTGCACAGAACCTTCATCCACAAAAATGATGACACGAAAGATTTTCTAAAATTGCATATTCCTATCGAGTATCGTCGATTATCATTGAAGTTCAAGCCTATGAAATGATATATTAAAGTCACGAAAATAGTATAAATATATTACATTAGTAACAGTATCAAAAATAATTTTCACGTGTAATAATAATAAAATAAGCGATCGCTCTTTTCAAAGTAAAATTATTATTTTATCAAAAACAGCGCCTAGAAAAGCCTAGTTGCTATTTGAATCATTCAACACACCGCTGCGAAAAAATTTAAATTGATTTCAAGGAATATTTTAAACTCTTGATGTACTGATATAAGCCGCATACTGCTAAGACATCATATCTCAAAACATCTTTTTAACGCCATTTATTAGCAAATACTTATTAAAGCTATCATAAGCTCGTCACCCAAATATTTATCTCAATAGAGTAACAAGTAATTGGTACATGTTTGGTTTAATTATTTGCCAATTATTTTGTAAAAATTTAAAATATAAAGTCTTTATAATAACCAATCTTCAAACAGCCTCTAATATCTTCTAATCAACGGGGAAATTACTCTTAAGTTATTTTTATAACAAAATTTAGCAGAGCCTGTATTGTAAAATAATTAAAAAATATATTTGAGAATTATCAAACCTAAAAATTTACATAAATATTTGATAATTGGTTTTGTTTATGCACTGGAATATCTCAGTCGCCATTCTAAAAAGTTGTTTTATATATTTTAAATCATTTTTTGTACAAAATTTCTTTCATTATAATTAGAAAAAAAAGCCATACTGTAATCTGAATAATATAATATCAACGCGATGAAAAAAAGACCGACTTGTTTAATCTTGTCCAACTATGCTTTGAACCTCACACCAACTGGCACACACGACTGCGAAAAAAATTAAAATCCTTATTTTTAAAGTGTGAATTTATTTTTCGTAAGCACATACCCTACCCAAATTCACGATGGGGTGAAGACCGCAAAAAATAATTGAAAAGGTTCCCAAAAAAAAAAATCATCTTTTTGGCACTGTAAATTTGCAGAAGAGCTAAAAAACAGATGTCACGTGTTTTTGTGGACATAAAAATCCAGTTTGCATGAGTTTTAACCCTTTTTATATTTTAACCCCTGTTCAAATAATCGTAATTGAATAATTAATAACTATTTGTTTAGCATAATATTGCTGTGTACACTTCTGTTCACGTATTATTTGTACAACATCAAAGACGAAAGCACATTTAATGAAACTGGTTATACTTTAGTTAGTATCCGGTAATTATTTAATATCCGGAATAACCAAGTATTGTAAGCACTCACCAAAACCAAGCACCATGTTTACAACAGGAAAGCTTCTTCGTAATTTTGAAGCTTTTAACATATTCAAGACGTAAAATAGAGTAATTAGGTGAGGTTTCTCTGCTTACCCGATAAATATTTAAGTAAGCCAAGTGAATCAAGATATACCTTACTTTTCGAGTACATTTATTCACCTTATTATCTAACTCACAAAAATGCAAAATTTCATCAAAATCGTTCAAACGTTTTGATATTGTCAATGTATTAGAATATATTTTAAATTCGAATAACAACCATGTTTTCATGTGACTTAAAAACTTAAAACCAGTCACTTTCATAAGAAAACTTACTCACGGAAAAAAATATTTCAGTCGTAAAATAATTAATTACAGACGATATGATTTTTGCATTTTAAATATATATGAATTTTAATAGAATGAATACTATTTACTACTATTGTATTATGTTAAATATATTATTATAGCTACGGTTATAAGCAACTACATTATTGATTTTGAATGGTAGAGTTTATAATAATAAAAATTATGAGGCGGACATTTTTATTAAAATTAAGACAAACAAAATGATATACTAGATATGTTAAGTGTATAGATGTTTCGTTCGTAAGATCTTAGCAGATTCAATTCTATTATAGAAAAGGTTTTAGTTAGTATAAATGTGTATTATTGTATAATTTTTAATACATTTAGCAATTTTACATAAGCACACTTACCATTGACATTGCAGAGTGAAGTGTATTATTTTTTCTTTGTTCTTCTTCCATATTTGCTTCCTAAGTGGAGCATATGGACACCACGTGCCGCCTCCAAGAATCTCTGTCGCCCGCCAGTATTCTTGCGTCCTCCCAGATCATACCTGCATCCCGTAACTCCGCCAAATATATTCTATAGATAGTATTTAGCGGCCTTCCGGGACACCGATGACCGGTTTGCTTAAGAAATAAGCAGGTCTTCAGGTTCAGACTTTTTTGTGGCATCCGCAATGTGGCCGAGCCAGGTCCAAAGTCACAACTTCACTTTGTCAGTGATAAGTGGCTGCATAGTCCGTTCTCTTACCTTCTCATTTTGATCAAAATCATACCACTCTATTCCCAGAATCCGCCGCAGGCATCTTTTCTCAAAGCTCAGAATACGGTTGTTTTGGACTATTCTAACGATATTTCTAACTATTTTAGTTTATTAGTTATTTAGTATTAAAAAGTGTATATATATGTAAAATTTATTGTCATTCATGATTGGATTTTCACTGTATGGTATCGCGAATACAAAAATATTTGTAATTTTATTTGCTGCAGATAAATAAAAACTACGATAGTCAGCAGTCTATAAATAAATGATGAATCACGCGTACTTTTTATGGATTTAATGCATGGTATTTTCTATCTATTTTTAAACGATATCGACACGGTCAATAAAAATAGATATTTATAAATATGTATTACAAATTATATACAACCATTGGTACTCTATGTTATTTGCAGATAGTCCAACATAAAAATATATTTGTATTAATAAGATATGCTGGGTCTACGCCGTAGCTACGTCTGGTCTACGCTCGAACACGAGATTTTCCGTGAGAGATCGGTGCTACGGTTTGCCGTGCGTATTGAATAAATTACGACAGATTCGCCGAATCTTTAAACTTTTAAAGATAAAGTTCTTCTTACACATGCTCCCTTGAATATCAATATTTTATCTTTGTCCTGACTATGCATTGCTGAAATCTGTAAGAGAAAGCACAGCTTTTAGGATTAATATTACATTATTATATTTCCTGGTACAACTTGCCTGACAAAAATATAAAGTTTGAATAATAATCAGTATTCTGAAGCAACGACTTTTTTTTTTATCTCCATATAAATAATTGCCGAATTCATAATGATTTTATTTTAGATAATTATACATTTTACCTTTTTTTTCAAAAATAAGATAAATATAAAAACTAAATTTTCGACTTAAGTCTACCGCATTTATAAGTTTTAAGTAATATTATTT
>JAGVSQ010000781.1:0-34526 GCA_022683975.1 Rhyacophila evoluta
AACAGTGATCTCACATATGGAAGTTTACCAGTTTTAAATAATTTAGAATATATTTATACAGTTGTATATATTTCCATTATTCATTGCGTTTAGGTAAGGAGCATCGGACTGGAGCTGGGCTTACCTGCCCATCTGGTATCTCGGCATCCTTTCCCTGGACCTGGCTTGGCCATCAGAGTTCTTTGTCAGGAAGAACCTTATACGGAAAGAGATTTCTCAGAAACTCAGGTAAGTTAAAATTTATTACAATAAATTAAGCAACTGGACTTAAGTCTGAAATAGTAATTTGATAATGCTAGAATCTTCTAGCATACTTACGCATTGCAATCTATACAATTCCAACGAATGAAAATGCTAAAGAAGACGTGCAAAATGAAACCTTCAAAATACTTTATAGCGTCGAAAGAGCTTTATGTGAACAACCAAAGATATTTACCAAAGTTTTTTTAAAACGCCCAATCCACGTCTTCCCTGAATAACTTTTTTTTTGTCAGTCCCTTCAAAAACTTAAATTCGGGATGAATTTTTAATAAATATGTACTCATGATAAATCATGTATTATAAATTCATTTTCTCAAATTCAGCCTAAATTGTATGTTGAAATTTTGTAATTATGAGAAACGTAATAATTTCTACAGCCAATTATTTATGTCACATTAATTTTGAATTCATAAATATTTTAACCAATTATTTTACAGGTGATAGTAAAGATTATAGCTGAGTTTGACCAGAAGTTGGTAAAGCGACATGCACTATTGCAAAGAGTTACTGGTGCGACGAGTTACCAAGAACAACAAGAATTGTGTCGTATAAGTGCCGCCCATCCTCTTTCAGCCACTTTGTTGCCCATTCGAAGTGTTGGTGTTCAAGGTAATAAATTGCCACTCATTGAAATTGTTTTTGTTATTCAGATAGTCCTCAAATAGAATGAATTCAAAAAATAGGCTACATCTCATGATTTTACCTCAAATTACAAGCTTGTAGAATGATGTAGAAAAATGGTGATTTCACTTTGACAACAATACCTCTCTTTTATGACTGATGATACATAATATGTCTACTTATTTATTAATAAATACTACACTTGTAATCAACAGTGAATCACTCAATGAAAATGTGTCCTACGTTTGATGAACAAAACTAATAATTCAATTTGGAAGCAATTAAGTCAGCTCACTTTGTGCTTACGAATAGAAATCATAATGATCTGCTCAGATTTTTGAATAAATATTTATGCTTCATTTCTTCCATTTTATTTTATTTTAGGTGACAGCCGATCATACAGTTATGTTGTAGGCCTTTCATCAGAAAATAAGATCACTGATTGGACTGACCTTGTGTATCTAGCAAAGTTAATACCTAGGATATGTCATAATGTCAACAGGTTTGTTATTGTAAACATTGTAAAAAAGTTATTAGTATAATGGTAAAGCTATCATGGGCTTCATATTATTATACATACCGTATTAGCCCGAATATAATGTGATATTTTTTACTCAAAACAATTTTCTAAAAATCATTTGTGTTATATTTGGGGCTTAAGCCGTGTCCAGACGTACCAGAGTTTGCACTACCTATGCACACAGCTAAACCATTTTGCTTATCGCACGCACAGTATATGTGTATGATGGTAGCGTTGGTGAGATCTGGGGGAAAAGGGGCGAGCGATGCCTGCCCCGACCCCCACCACCCCGTGATCCACGTTATGCATCCAATAGTCGCGCGATAATTGTAGTGAAAGGGAGTATTTGATACATGCAGCTAAACTTTGGCTTTGTTGGGATCTATTGTGTTTCTGAAACCCTCTCACAATAAAAGAAATATCGACAAACACTCAAATCACTAAAGGTATTCGAAGAAGTTGATATGAATTTTAAAGTGATGGTCGCTAAAGAAGCTGAAAAACTGAAAAAATACAAATTTGTTAATTCCACAAGGATATCATTCTGTGGACCCCAGACCGGTAGGATTGAAGAGTTAGAAAAAGCATTGGAAGTTGCCATTGATCTAAGCATCCCAAGAACTAAATTCCACGCAGGTATGGGTTGGTGTAGACAAATGATGAAGTGGAATGTACCTCTACAGCGGCTTACAACAAAAATCACCTCAAGATTTTGCTGATAAGTTGTTGGCTTTTCAAAGTCACATTATAAATTTTCAAAAAACCCACAAATACCCTCTCAGGTATATTGGAAATGCAGATCAAACACCAGTTTATTTCCATTTGCATTCAAACTTTACACTTAATAAGAAAGGTGAAAATCTGTGTTGTTAAAATCAACTCTCAATGAGAAGTTGAGAATTACTATTATGCTTGTTGTTACCAGAGATGGTTAGAAACTTCCTCCATTTGTGATATTAAAATGAAAAATTATGTCAAAAAAAAAGATGCCACCTGGATTGATTTTTCGCTGTTTATGAGGAACTTGTATTGGACTGGTTAAATGTTGTATAGGGACAGCATCTTGGGGCATTAAGAAAACCTCGCGCAATGCTTTTACTTGATGCATTTCGAGATCACCTGACAAGTAAAGTGAAGACAAAAATTGAATCTTAGAATACTGATATGGTGATAATTCCAGGAAGAATGACTTTACAGTTGCAAGTTTTAGATGTAGTTGTCAATAAACCATTCAAAGACAATTTACGAAAGGAGTACAGCAATTGCCTCTTATCTGGAAATCATCCTCTGACTCCTACAGGGAAAATAAAGTAACCATCAATTCCAGTCTTAAAGGAATTGATCACAACTCCCTGGCAGATTAGTGACACGTCTATTGAAAAGGGTTTAAAGAGATGTTGCATTTCCAACAATCTGGGCGGTGCTCCAAATACATAAATCACACTGTATTGTAGGCTGTGTTATATTTGGGCTAGTATGGTAATCTATGTATTATATAAATTTTAAATAAACTCAGTGTTAAAGACATAATATAACTTCCCATGTATTTCCATGCTGATTTTATGTAATAATTATTGGATATAAAAAATGAATACACAATTTACTGTTTCTTTTTTTAACAGAGTGTGTTATATATTTGGTCCTCCGGTCAAAGAACAAATACCCGACGTCACTCCGACCTATCTCACCAATCTCGTCTTAGCAACTATTCGTCAAGTTGATGATTTGGCTACACAGGTATGTGACATTTGTTTTATATTGATCGATACATGTCTATTTACTACAATTACTATTTCCTAGTACTCATAATAATTTTGTATGTGATGAATATTTTGTCTCAGGTCCTAGCGACATCAGGATATGGCAGTCACATAGCACAGATGCCAGTGGTGTTGATTCCGATTCACTTTGGACGAGACCAGGCAATGCGCTTTCCTTCGTGCCAGCGCTCCGTCGTATTGCGGCCGTTTCTCACTTCAGACTTCATGACCGGACTACCTGCTGTGCCCTGCCCTCGTAAGCTACCGCTTCATGTAAGTATTCAAATATTCATCTTATTTGAACGAAATTGAAATGGAAATTGAGCTGCAAAATATATGTAGCAGTTTAAACTATAACCGATTTGTATTTGAGTACCCTGGGTGTAGCTTGATGGTATATACATATTATAGTCACAAAATAGATGTATTTTTTTATAGAAATATATCAGCCATGGAAATATTAGAAACTTGATTGTATTGTAGCAGCAAACATGAAGCTGTTGCAATAAAGCAGTTATTAATGTTGTGCTATTAAAAAATCATGTCAACAATGCATTTTCTATGTTAACATGATTATTATCATCTATTTCTTGTGCGATTATAGTATATTTGTTCACAGGACGAATTAAGCATTTAGCATTGTTTTATTACATGCATATTAATTATTATGACAAATAAAATATTTTTTAAGGTGATTGATAAAATGGTTGAAGAAATATCATCGGTCCCCGGGATATCCAGGGTCCTGTACGATTTGACATCGAAACCGCCTGGGACAACTGAATGGGAATGACGATTTTTTCTTTACTTAAATTCTAATCTTGATTTAGTTAAATAAACTCTTAAAACAACAGTGCACAGTTTTGACAGTTGAAAAATATGACATTTTGCCTTTCATATATCAAAACACTTTGAAAAGTAACTACTAAAAAGTTGCATGTTTTTTTACTAGTGTAAAAATGCATACACCCCGCACTTAGTGTTGGATATTCTGGTATTAAAAAATTCATTAGGCCGTCACCGGGTGGCGTACCCACATTTGTTTTCTCTGAGAGGTTGCCAGCAGTGTCGACTGAACATTGAAGAAAATCATTACTCCAGTGTCACAATTTTTAAAATTATCAACTGAATATTTTAATGTAAGTACATACTGATAATATAAGAAATTTTACAAATGTCAACTTTTCAAGGAACTATTCCCATCAGCAGCGTTTTAACATTTTTATTTCATATTGATAGATATATTTTTTCCCCTTTTAAGGTTTTTGCAAGACAATATTCAACTAATGGGCAGACCTGGTTCTGTTTGTCATTCTTATTATTGAAATTTACATGAATGTGTACAAATTCCACATATTTTAGTGCATTATGAATTTTCAGAAGACAAAGAAATGTTATTTGTATAACTTGATTTTTAATTATGTACTAAGTAATTTATGAATATATTTTATTGAATTCTAAACTAAAATGTCCATCAGTTAATACTATCTCAAGACATCATATTTGTTTACATATTATTTCTTAAACAATTTTTAATTATTATTGAAGCCATAAATTATTCCATATGTCAATCATTTACCAGTAAAAAATTGCTCATTTCCAAATGTTCATTGATTTCTAGGCCATTATTTTCAACTCATTTCAGTTGTATGTATGCTTTTATCCAACTGAAATTATTACCCAATTTCTGTCTTAGAATAAACTTATGTAAAAATCTGTAAAATTATTTAATACAAACCTGCAATTTGTTATTCTGTTAAAAATAAATCATAATTTCATATATATCTTTTGTTTTATTAAATTTAATATTAAAAAAAATCAAGTAGCAAAACAACCAGCATTAAATATGGCTATCAAAGCCAAGATACACCAGGAACTAGTGCATTACAAAAGAAAAAAAATGACAATTTGTGTTATGCAGCCCGCAAAATACAAAAATGCCATGTATTTTTCGATGAAACCTCATGGTCTATACGTAAATTAAATTTTTTAAAAGGCGAGTATAATTTTGGGCTGCAAGGTAGAATTGGCAGCAATGATGCAGACTGCATGTGCGTTCGGCACTGTTACAGGAACTGTACTACTGAGACGCTAAAAGGGATTTGGGTACACTGGCTGTGTTGTCAATAACTAGGCTAGATAGGCATACAAAAGGTATGGATATTTGTCACAGCGTAGGCGTCTTGTCTTTGCCCCACCTCTCCAGTGAAAGTGATTGCGTATCAATTTCACAAATTATATACTTTGGACTCAGTTAGACCATCCTTTGCGCAACTCGCACATCGTTGAAGAACTAATTTATCGACATCGTTTGACAGATGACCCTTTCAGTCCCCTTGACTTTTCTGCCGCAATGGGCAGTTCACATGTAAATATGACTCTTGCCACAGCGTTGACTGCTAACCTCAAAAGCGACTGGCACATCCACAAAGATGAATTATTGAGCGATCACTAGCTCATAACTTTTCAACTGAATACCTCTAGCTTCTCCAACTCATCGTCAAATGATGTTGCTAATGTTTCCCCATCTTAGTTCATGGGATTTAGATTATATGACTAACTCCATGGCCGCTAGATTAGTGTCTTAAATTTCCTACGCTGCTGAAATATCTCAGCCGCTGCAGATCCAAACCACCAGTTGCCACGGTCGACGTAACATGTGTCAGAACTTTGTAAGCTTTGAAAAAAGCCAAAAGTAAAAGCCTTATTTGATTATCTGGGAGTGACACACTACTTTACTAGATATAGTGATAAGAGAATAATCCAACACAAGACAGATCACTGGAGAAAATTTGTCATCACTGAGGGTGACTCAGATCCTTAGGGCCAACCCTACCATGATTAAGCGAGGTCGTCTGTGGTATTGAACCTCCCGGTGTGGTGGATTTACTCCCAGGATATTCCCGTTGAATAAAGTAGATCGCTCCTCGATATCAGTTTTGGGATACACCTGATGAACTAAAACCAAGTGTAAGGATGGGGTAGATGGAGAACACATTTAGAAGTACAATTTTTGAAATTTAATTTTTGAAGATACGACATAAGGAATCGACAAAAATGAAATTTTATGAGATATTTCTTGTATAAATAAATGTACATTGTTCCTAAATAAATCATTACTTCCAACAGTAAACGTACTGAAAAAATATACTTTATTATACAATAATTATTTTAGATTATTAAGCGCAAACATGTGCATAGAAATATATTAAATGCACATCTTATTATAATGAACAAAAATATTATCAGTCAATCCAGTCATAAAACAAAATAATATTTGTGGTTTAATGATTTGTGAATTATTAAAACATTTTTTTTGCTACAATATCTATCGAAAAATATATATTTTTGACAAAATGTAATTTTATAGTGTAGTTTTATCACAAAATTGTGGAAATTATTGTTATATTTCTGTCTTTTTTCAAAACACATGTTCTATGAAGAAGCTGTATAAAAAAACACACTTCAATAAACATATAAATGATCAAATTTGCAGAATATGATCAGAAAAATATTTTTTGATCATAAGACAGTTGCGATCCACTGTCAATATTATTTATATACCCATCTATTGTAATTGCCACGACTTATGTGCACAAATGAAATTGTTATCTGAAAATGCTGAATGCTTAAAAGAAATGTATAAGGGTGAACGAACTCGGACGAGGATATTATGATCATTGCATGTTTTTTAATATTGATGTTTCGCATTTATTGGAGACTTTACCTTCCACCCCAGTCAATTAAGAGTTGACTGTGTAGTGGAAATGGCAAGCATGTCGGTTTAAGCCGATAACTAATAATGTAGATGTTATAGGATCGGCAACCATTTGATTAGTTAATTTAGTATTCTCCAATGTTTTTAATCAATTTTTAGATGAATACATTAATTTATATTGCAAAAATTACTGTTTGTTTATTTTGAGTCTTTATTTGCATTAAAGAGGAATTCAATCAAAAATTTTAGCATTATTTAAGGATAAAAAAATCTTCAAATAAAGGGTTCTTCTTCAAACATACAAAAATCAATTAGTTATACATTCTATTCTGGAACTAGAAGATTAATATTGCTTCCATTGGTGACACTGCCAATGAATGTTTCTTCTTCGCCACGAATAGACAAAGTGCTTGCAATAGTTTCTCCTTTTCTGTCGTTCATCATAGCGGCCCTCTGCCACCTTGAACTCTGACAATTCTTACAAGAATGCATCGGGATAAGGTCTAAAGAGACAGTTCTATTTCCACATTGGAGACACTTGAAGAATCGTTTGAATGAATCAAAGACTTTCAAGGGGTGCCTTTCTTGCTTGCATTTATCTGATGCAGAAAAACTAGTATATGAACATTTCAAACATCGGACAGCTTTACAGGCTATTTTAAAGGTATTCAACATTTTCTCTTCCATTGCTTCTTTTCTTTCTAATTTGTTAAAATACTTATCAACCTCCGTATTATCATGCTCCAGCAATAGATCTGCATGAGAGGAACCAGCATTGAGCATTTCTTGGAATCTATCAGAAAGTACACCTACTTTGAGTTTCTTGGGCTGCTCTTCAACAGTTTCATTCCCAGTATCTGCTGATGTGTTGAGCATGTTTATAGCCCGTTTCTTACCATTTGAAGTTCCTCTTACATTGTGAGGATCAGTCTTTTTGAGTGGTCCATTTTGTTGAATCCATTTTAAAGCATTCGCTTTAGCTGCGTCACTATGCCTTTTCGTAAATTTAACACTCAAGTCTACGGTCGATTGTTTATTTAAACCAAAGCCTAATGTGGGAATGTCCAGTTTTGGTGTATTTATATTTGAACAATTTTCCTGTCCAGGAATCGAACTATTCACTTCCATTTTATTCATTTGACCACCCTTCAGGAATTCTAATCTCTCGAGATCCTTAATTCTCTGAGATCTACTCACTTCTACTTGAGTAGCAACTTTTTTTATGGGCATCGCCATAGACGGTCTCTTATTGACTGTGAGTTGATCTTGTTCAGCAGACTTGAAATAGTCGCTTAGTGATTGTAATCGATTGTCATCTCGGACAGCCAGCTTTTTATTTACTTTTGCTGGTATCGCCGAAAATGATTTACCACCATAAATAACAGTGCTCTTTCCTAATACCTTATTTCTGAGATCGAAGATGCCTCTACCGCAGGTTGCTGATTGAAGTTCAGATCTTTTGGAACACTTTTGATATTCTTGTTTGACATGATAAACACAGTAATTACATTGGTGAATATTAACAAATGATGTGCATGCATCCCCATTTTTCTTACGACTTTTACAAAATCCAAAATCTTTCGATGCACCGAGAATGATAACTTTTTCCGGATTGTCCACAGAGAGACATGCTTCATCAGTGGAATCATCTCTCTTATCAAGCACGCTGGGGTTTAGAATTCCCACAACAGTTCCTTGAACAGTTTTCCACAATTGTTTGTAAGCATTCCGAAACAGAAAAATTGATACTGTTTTCAGATCATCTTTTAAATCACTTATAGTCCAAATGCAATATTGCGAACCCTTTTGAGATTCCTTAGAAGCACTTTTACGTACAATAGCTCCAGCTATAACCCAATCCTTTGAGAGGTCACCGTGAGCAACATATCTCTTTAATCTGTACATTGAAATAGGTTCTCGGCCCTCCATTCGTTCCTTTAAAACTGCTGATGACACAAGAGGTTTTGATATTCTCATTCCAAATACAGGGTCAGTGTACACATCCTTACTGGATTTGGTGTTCAGATTATGCAGAGCATTTTTTTCACTACTCGCATTGGTGCATTTAGCAGCCGATTTCGATTTGGTGAATGTACTGACATCATTACGAATAAAATCTGGCCTTTCAGGTGTTTCTAATTTCTTTTTCATATCATACCCATATTCATCGTATTTCCTATTCGAATAATATTTGGTATGTTCATCGTCAGAAGAGTCCGTGTCACCGGTATGAATAGAGGATTTGCTTCGGATGCCAACTGGCGGCTCTAGTTTAGATTTATTGAAAATTTTCAATCTCTTTGAAGATAAGATTTTCAGTTCATCGACATCCTCAAGAAAACCGATTTTATTTTCAGTGGGTTCCTGCAAATTAACTGTATTTGCAGTAGTCACTGGTTCTGTATTATTGGTAGTTGGTGCCGTTTCTGATTCACTGTCAGTATTTTCCGCGGCTAATAATTCTTCCAATTGATGAAGATCATCTGACATTTTACTAATTGAAACTCAAATTAAAAGAAAAGTTTGCAATGTATATTACTATTTACAAATAGCTTGTTAATCCCGTGCGTACTCGTTTACGCGTATGGGTGATAGTTAAATGATATATGCAACTTCCCTACCGTATTATGAAATTACATCTAATGAACTTTAGGTTTGTACCATATATCCACCAGTTGACACACAATTATTCATATAACTGGAATAGAAAACTGTACGTTTTCCCACATTTATTTCGCTAAGGTTGGCAATGAAGTTGGCTATAGACAATTTTAAGCTAAAAGTAGTACAGCCACACTAATGATTAATAAAATAAGCGTAATATGCAACATTCTTGAGATTTCACATTATACATACATGAAAGGTTACTATCCGGTTTTTTTTTGTCTCAAATTTTAAACATAGGCACACAATAAGTAACACCGATTTATTACATTCCATGTATGTAGTATTAGTTATATCGTGCTTGAAATAAAACATTTCGTCAATTGTAGTAAACACCAAATGAAATAATTATTTCAATTTTTGACAGTTCTTCGTCACAAATCTCGTTTGTCTCACGGGATTGAGTTTGAATTCTAGAAAAAAAGTTGAATTGCGTGAACTTAATTATATCCACGCAAGCCGTTGATTATTCTCATTCGTAATTTCTAAAGCTTAGTCTATTATATTCCTATATTATCAACAGTTGCACAGTTGTAAAATCAACCTTTCAGAAGCGAACATGGATATCAAAACAGATATTGCAGATGAGTCAAGTGACGATACAGTGGTGTCGCCCGACACCGCTAACAATATTTCACAGCCAAATATTGCAGAAAAGAAAGCCGTTGTTGATAAAAATATAAAAGTTATTGAACCAACACATGGAAATGGTGACAATTCTAACGATTCTGTCAATGAAATAATTGTCATAGACGTCGACACGCAGGAGTTAGATTTAAATCATGGCCGTATTGGAAAAATCGATAACTTAGAACCGCTAGAATGTCTAGAGAGGTAATATTTCATTTGCATTGCAAAACTGCACTTCTATTTAAACAGTCTTTTAGTGTTATTAGTTACAATTTTTATGGTATTATTCATACATCATAATCCCAATTACGCCATTATTTAACATATTTTTCTTTTCCATTTCAGACTATATCTCCGCTGGAATTTGATCAAAAAAATTGAAAATTTGAGTACACTCAGCACATTAGTAGAGCTAGAGCTTTATGATAACCAGATCACCTGCATTGAAAATCTTGAGTGTCTTGTAAATTTAGAGTAAGTTTGCAACTTGCCATGTATACCGTATTTACTATAATACTCAATGTGATGCCAAAGCGAAGAATTCGCCAAGCATCTGTTACATTTTAGATATAAATTAAAATTAATTTATCTTACTCTTAAATTATTTTATTTTTTAGAATACTTGACCTTTCCTTTAATAGGATAAAGGATATCAGTGGATTGGATAATTTAATGAATTTAAAAAAGCTCTTTCTCAGTTCTAACAAAATTTGTCAGATTCAAAATGTTGATCACTTGAAAAATTTGGATCTTTTGGAATTGGGCGATAATAGAATCAAGGTAAATATTAAATTTTTTTGTAATGTTACAAAATTTGATGGGAAAAAAATGAAATACTTATAAAATTAATATATATTTTTTTTTTTCAATGATTCTTCTTTGTTTATAGGAAATTGAAAACATAGATAGTTTAGCCAATCTTAAACAGTTATATTTAGCACGAAATAAAATCAAAACGATTCAGAATTTGGATGGTCTTCAGGCATTGGAATGTTTGAGTCTTCAAAATAATCGTTTAACAAAAATTAAAAACTTGAGTCATCTAGAATGCTTGGATCAGCTTTACCTCTCAGAAAATGGTATAGAAGTTATTGAAAATCTTGATAAGAATTCACGACTCCAAACTTTGGATTTGTGTATGAATAAAATATCTGTTATAGATAACATAGCTCATTTGACAGATTTGGAAGAGCTTTGGGTAAGTTTTTTTATAGTGAATAAGAATAATTAGCATTTATTTACCTAGTAAGAATATTATTTAAATATCTTGTTCGTTAACTGTTTTGACATAAATCACTGATAAAGCGATTTTGTTCTTTATTTAGAATACCTATCTGTCTATATGGCAGCATTTTAAGTCATTTTATGACAGCTACATAACATCAACTTGTACAAGTCAGCTATTTCCAATTAAAGAATAAATTTTTAATAATTAGCTATTACTACTAAAGGTGAACCACCATTAATGCTTTGAGATAAAATATCTGCACATCCACAGATATATATATATCTTTGCATTTTTTTTTCTACAATTACAATTCACTGACCCCATTATATTAGAACCAAACATGTATGAAAAAATGTGTAAATTCAGGTACACGATTTAAACTCGTAACTTACAGTTGACAACAGTAGATTTGTGTATATGCTGTCCATTGTAAGTGATAAATAGTTTTCATTATTATGATGTAAGTAACCAAAAAAAAATCTTTTTCAGCTGAATAATAATCTTATATCTGACTGGAGCAGCATTGATTATTTGAAAAATAACAAAAATATTGCTACAATATATTTGTACAAGAATCCGATAGCGGAAGACCCAGCATATCGAAGAAAACTTAAAATGATGATTCCTTCATTGCAACAAATAGATGCAACATTGTGCAGATAAATATAGCATAGTATCATATAAGTTATTTTTAAAACAATGTGGTTAAGAATAATATCATTCTTTTAAATGTCATAATTTTTTACTTGATATAGGTACTAATTTATATTATGGTAGAAGTCAAGGTCAATTAAAAAACAATGTATAATACCAAGTTGCTTTTATTTAGAACACTTAACTTGTCTGGCAATATATATGCATATAAAATCATATTATGATTTTACATATTGATAGCTGGGAGTAACTTTCCACAGCATTCTCCGAATCCAATGCGCACAGCCTTACCATTTTCACAATAAGCATTCAGTATAACTGTATCTCCATCATGTAAAAACTTTCTAGTGATGCCTTCACCTAAAGGCACGGTCTTTGTTCCTCTCCATGACAGCTCCAGCATTGAACCGAAAGTGTCTTCTGTCTGAAATAAAATTAGTAGTCAAACCTATTTCCGTCATCTATTATTCATAGTCAATCTATCTATGATTTAGTATTATCACTTTGTTGATTTTCATTGTTTATCCATTTTAATATTAAAAAACACCATTATTTAACAATGGAATCATATATTATTATATATACATTGTACTCTTCATTATTCACTGTAATGCTGGGGAGGAGCCCGGATAATTGAAAAACACGGATAGTCCGAACTATAATAAATATTGAAATATGAATAATTTATCATTCAACTTAATGGTGCATTATTGTTCACAGATTAATAGTGTGATTTTTTTTTAGCTGTCGCGTGTATTATTTAAATAACTTTCTTCAAAGAATTATGATATCTTGTTATTTTTTTAGCTCGGTTGTGACAATATTATGTATAATTCAAGTTGCTTCACAAAAATATGTTTCTTGATTTTTTTTATGTTTTTGTGTGAAGTAATATTTAATGTCCTTTGTAGATTTATTGTTTCTCGTTTTCATTTTTTTTATGCCCCGCATATAATTTGTAAGTAACTTTACGTATATCTGTCACTTTTGATTTCTTGTTTTTTCTTAGTAATATTCTTAAATTTCTTTTTCTTTCTGTAACTGTTTTCGGGAACCGTGTAATCGCTGTCATATATTACTCATTATCTTTTTACCATACATTTCAATACTCACGAGTAAATAAAGGTATTTTTGAATTATAAAAACATCCTATAACAATATTTACAATAACTGTAATTTCAACATTTGGCATGGATAATCTAACCCTTCCTATATACCATGAATATAAAGTTAATTATATATATAATACTATTTTAAAGAATGGATACTGTATGAAAATTAACGAGCAAATTTGCATTGAATAAATTTTAAGATCAGAGATAAGAATAAAACATGATAATGCACTTGATTTCCTATTGACATCATGACTCACTAATGCCTGCGGTTTTTAATATCTTTCCATATATTAAATAATAACTTGACAGTATATTTCTCCTCTATAGCACATTTTGATAAAGTAAAAAATACAAGTGTGTACGTCAGCAAATTTCTTACCATGAACATACATCTCCTACACTTTAATCCTGTATTGAAGTTAACATTCAAATAAAAAATTCCATTCTAACTTTTTTTAAGACCAGACTTAGCATTATTTATGTCTTTATAATATCAATTTGCATTAATATTTTCAATTTAAAACTGTACCTCTCCACTGATTGTTCCAGATGCCATTAAATCTCCAGGATTTACATTACACCCAGTAATTGTATGGTGAGCTAACTGTTGCTTTTGTGTCCAATACATCTTATTGTAGTTTCCTCGGCTAATGATTGTTGGGCTTGAATTCTCAGCTGAACACAAATAAAATCGTTTTCATTGAAATAATTGTGAGTTAACCATTATCATAGTTTTATTGTCACACATTAACAAATAAGTATAATACTGTATTTGTAACATGCTTGTATCATTTTAGGTATCATCACAATAATGATAATATACCATGTTATTTTTGATAATTCAAAGTAGGTATGTGTTTAGAAATCCAATTCAATTGTAATTTGATTGAAGCATTCAGAATAAGTCAAATGTATCTATTTTACATGTTGCTTATAAAACAAAAATGCACCTATTAGTAAATGTGAATTTTGCATACTCACGCTGCAGCTTGATTTCAAGATTTATATCAAAATTGTATGGGTCATCATGTTGCAAGTAAGGGAACGGTTTTGGGTTCTGCGGTACATTTGGTGTCACAAATGGCAATAGTGCTTCCATAGTAACTATCCATGGAGATATTGTAGTTCCAAGGTTTTTGGATGTGAATGGGCCCAGTGGTACATATTCCCATTTCTGAATATCACGAGCTAAAAATTTATGTGAATGATTAAGTTAATATTTAAGTTTATTAGTTAATAATAAAACTATAATACAACAAATATATATTTGATTCTAGTGTCGCAATGTATAGTATAATATATAATTTCAAAATATTATGAGTTTACAATTTGATTGAAATTGTTTTAACTGGCAATAAACTCTTAGCAGAAACAGAAAAAATGAGTACCTACAATTTTTTTGTTAAAATTTTTTAAACAGTAAATTATATTACCACTCCAATCATTCATTAAAACCATTCCAAAGATGTGGTCTTCAGCAGTTTTTACATTAACTCTTTCTCCTAGTTTTGTCGGTGGACCGCCAACAAAAAATGCCATTTCAAGCTCAAAATCCATTAATTTACAAGGCCCGAAAACTGGGTCGCCACCTACCGAAAGAAATTTGTCATTTACACAACAAAATAAAATGTCACTGAAATATCTGCATGTGTGAATTAATGTTATTGTTTTTTGAGCTTACATTTATGTATAATAGAATAACTTCTTAGAAAGAGTTATATCTTTGTGTCTTTTTATCTCGGACACTTAAAACTATATTTTCACAAAATTGTGTTAATATTTATTCAGTCATCAATTAATGTTATGATATAAAAATATTAAAAATATTAAGACACACCATCCACTGGCAGCGTTTGACCATATGGTCTGTGAATAGAAGTTCCTGACACAACTATTGAACTTGAACGCCCGTGGTATCCCACTGGAATATGACTCCTGTAAATTTTGTTTCTCAAATTAATATATCCTCAAAGTAAATACACTGCATTGATATTATGATTTATCATGAAACATTTTATTTTTATTGTTTCATGTCATTTGCATAGTAGATGTGTAATAATTAATATTGCCATTTATTTTAAGAAATACAACTTAGCATACCAGTTAGGCAATAGAGGATTATTTGGACCTCTAAACATTTTCCCTGTATTTGTAGCATGTTGTCTTGATGAAAAGAAATCGGTGTAATCACCAATCTTAGCTGGTACTTGCATTTTGGCATCAAGCTGCTTTACGAATACCCTGAATTTTTAAAGTATTTTATGTTATTAAAATTTTTTACATATTCTAATTGTCTAAAAACATTAAAAATATTATGATTTTTTTTTAAATATTTGCATTCAAACTTGTTAGATTTAGCCATGTCCACTCCGAAAGCGGATTTTAGATTGCGGTATTATGAATCAAAATAATTTCACAAAATCAAATTACTTAAAACTAGAAGTTATTCACTTAAATGTTTGTATTGTAAAATTTAAGTTTCATTATCATATTAATTAGAGAACCTCTAAGGAGTATAAATACAAGTAATTTAAAAGTTTATGCTTGATGAATTTCATACTTTCTAGATTCTAGTAATGTTACTTAAGAAGTACAAGTATTTTATACTCATCACATAAAGTATAATTTATAACCTCTCTCTAAGTCCTGCGTCATTTTGAATTGTTGGATTCTCCACACTCAACAAGGATTGCAGAGTTTGTCTTGCCTGCAGCCATGCTGGACGACTAAGGGCCATGAAAGAGTTGAGAGTTGTTTCCTTTAAACATAACCAAAAACTATTGTGATGTATCAACCCTGGATCAAACCTCTCGGAAGTCTTCTTTCATTTTTATAAGGATTACTATTTAATAATGAAAACAGAATTAATATTCTACTCAGGTATTGCAAATTTTGAGAAAATAAAAAAATAGGAATTCGGAATTGGAGTTTTAACATCTTCCAATCTCGGAAATTTTTCCACGTAAGGTGAATTCTGAATTTGAGAGAAACGTACGCAAAGTTGCGGAATTCAGAATTTTGTTTTGCGATCCCTAGGTGTACCGTTGTTAAGGTGGCACGACACCCACATGCAAACTTGTGCAAGTATGTACGGATTTCCTCCCAGCATATACATACATGTTTGCACGAACTTCAAGATTTTTTTTACGTTACAAAAATGGCATAATCACCTGATTAGCATTCTCTATGAAGTACCAATAATAAATCAGGTCTACCTTTACAGTGTCCTCTAGCTTATTCAACTGCAGATTATCCATGCCAAATGTTGAAATTATGCTTATTTTAAGTTTTGTATGCTTCAAAAATACCCCGGAATTATTGAAATTTATGGTAACAAATTTAAAAAAAAAATGAAATGAATTTGTCAACACTAATTCAACCACTACCAGTAAATTGAACTATGGTTCGTAAATGATAAATTAACCATATTTCTATATTTAAAATATTTAGTTTGGGCTATCCATATATTTTGATTATTCAAGGCCGGCTTCCCCAACATTACACCGGATAATCGAGAGTTTACCATATTTTCATTTTTTGCAAAGATAAACAATACAACATAGAAAGATTCTAGTGATTTACTCATTAAAAAAAAATTGAGTGACGTAGGGTATAATTATTTTTTAATCAAAAAGTTATAAAATACGATAAGACATATTATTATCAGATTACCTTAAAAACATGTTGGACTTTGGCCAATAAAGAGCTTGTGAAAAGATGCGAAATGTTGTGTAGATCTAGTATTTGATCTCCAATTGCAACGCCAATATGAGCGACATCCTGAAAATAAATTAAACGTGTGTAAATAATGTTTGATTACCATATCTGTTTCAAGGCAACCCCTAATTTTGCATTGAACGGATGTTAGCCATTCAGTTAACACATTCGCTGCGACATGTATGTATTAGTATGGTGTATTGACGTCCCAGGGGCGTCTTTAGCAGCGAAAGTGTTAAGCAATTCACAAGGTCACTCGAGAAAATTTCGAATATCCGTGAAAAAAGCATAAAAACTTTTAGTTTATCCCGAGACTATCCCGCGATTTCAACATAATAATAGGTGTAAGAGTTGAAAAACACGTGAAACATATAATTACATTCTTAGGTGATGTGAATACTCCATAAGGCAGATTTTCAATAGGAAAGTCAGTAGTTGACGTGTAACTGATAAATGACTTCATTTTGTTAGTTGAAATTTGGCTGCGATACGTTTAATTCACAGAACTATGGACTTGAGCGAATGATAACAGGATGCGTTCTAATTGGAAGACTTTCCTATTGAAGTAATGTGATTATGTGATGTCGGTATTATACCGGTTTATGAAATTTTTATTTCTTATAAAATTAACATATTTATCATGTAAATTCGACATTATCGAATTCCTATGCATATCGGCGGTAAGCAACGTTCAAGGTCGACTACAAAGTATCAACAAGTTTATATTGCAATTGATACGCCTGAACTTTAGGTACTTATGTAAACAATAATAATTTTCATTCCGTTGATGGTGTTGCTAAGCGCGGTTCGTACAATTTCCTTGTGTAGTTTTATATGTATTCCACAAACTGTTTTTTAGCCAAATCTTTTTCAAGAAAAATTGCAACTTTTTAAATAATAGAGATAATACTTTTAATTTCGTTAATGCATTACAAGTAAATGACAAGAAGCGTGCTGTAACTGGTCATTTTCTGACTGACAAATGAGCTATTATTCTTTCTTCGGAAAAACGTTTTCTGTTTAGCCGGATACATTCGGCCATTATCTAACTGATTATTTTTATAAGTAGTATTTACATATTATGTGCATTTTATTATTGATTGAAATGGATATCTAGTGCCATACAATTTAAGATTGACACGACTTAGCATTAGTATTATGTAGGACGTAAACAAAACCTAATTTTAATTTTAAATGTAGATTGATAGTAAACTATTGCACATATACAAAGAAGTCGAAATAATATCGAAGGAACTCAAATAATAAATTAAAATTATAAAATACGAAATAATATTGGATTTTGCCACTCATAGTGCTCCATAGTGGCGACGGAAACAAAAAAAAACGAGTTAAAAAAATAATATTGGAAAGTCATATTTTTCATTGCAGTGCTGCTAAATATTTTATATTTTATAGAAAAAACTGTGTTGAAGTTTTTGAGCAAAAAGACAGAAAATGAATATCACATAAATTTTGCTTTGAAAGCCTTAAAATTTTTGAAAAAGAGATAATATCATTATTTATTCTCCATTAAAATGATTTCATAATTATTTTCTTACAATAATAAAGCTTGGAAGTTAATCTAGATAATTAGGTATCCATAACTGCCAGCAAATTATTTTATAATCTAGGGTGTCGTTTTAAAAATAAAGCAAACCTTTTGTATATGATTGTGATTAAAAAATAGTATTGAACATCACAATATTGTGAGAAAAAGTTTGTATTCAGTTATGTTCTACAGAGGAAATTACTACATTATATTAATCTTCTTATCATTTTTCCTATGATCGTATAGCTGTCATGCCTTTTAATGATTATTAAAAATATATGTATTTATTAATTTCGAATTCTAGTTTTTACCTATATTATATCATTTCACGTGAATTTATTACCTATCTTGTCTATAGTATTATTATCATATGTCTATATTGTCCATTGTATTTTGGCAATCTAAGTTGTGAGAATAGCAAAGTTGAACTTGTACACATTAAATTTGATGCATATGTCATATCGAATACAGATGTGAGTTTACCACGTGTTTATGTTTTGTATATATTATATTATTTTCACTGTCATGTTCGTTATCATATAACTTGTAAAATTTCTGTGTTTTGTGTAGAAGTTAAAAGTGAACAAAAATCACACCCTAAATTTTTCGTTGCACGCATTATTATTGTATTTGAAATTCTACTATTTCAGGCGTCAATATGAGCGATAGAAAACTAGTGAATACGTCCCTTCAACTTCTACAAGGATACAATAGCTCGTCAGATTCGTGCGACGAAGAAAATGACGTTTCAATTGTGACAGGTGACATTTCGCCTCTCAACCGCTCGAAGGATGGAGATGGGAATATTTTATCAAACGATGTATGCTCAAACGGAAATTTTATGGGGAAAACGGATATTTTAAAAATGAATGAGGAAAAACTTACTGGTGATACCATAATAGATACATTGCACGAAACGTTACTTCTTACTTCATCTGCTAACCATGTATTCTTGAATACGAACCACGCAGAAAAGTTAGACAACGAGGAATTAAGGTTGCATACCGGTATGCGCGTATTGGACAATGAAAATAATGCCACTGGAGGAATTGAAGTAATATCTGCACCTGCCACTAATGTTAGTATACAACTGAAAAAGGATTGTGCCAACAATTCTGATAATGCATTACAGTTACCCAATACAAATAAATACAGAAGTGCAGGGAATCTAAAAGGCAATAATTCATCTGAATGTACTGATAATATGCAAAATGCGCAAAAAGAAAATGCTGGATTTATACTCTCGTGTAGCTCTTCTAATACTGATTGTGATGAGTCTGATGATTCCAGCGAATGGGAAAGCTTAAAAGGTGTCGAAGACTGCAGTGATAGGTTTGCTAACATTCTTTCTTTCACCGTCTATCAAATAATGATAGTAATCCATTATAACGTGAAATTGTAAAATTAATAATGGAATACTTAAAAAAGTAAATGAAAATTCTTTTTGGCAGAACATATGGATTTCCACGGGATGAAGTGTCTAAACAGTATTCATTATTTTAAAGTTTTTTTTGTTAGGCTAGTGAATTTCGATAATAAAACTTACTGGTTTTAGAGTCCAATTACTGTAGTTATATTAAATATTGCATATGAATCTATAATATGAACCCAGGTAATAGATAAAACAACTCATCACTTATGCTCAATATCTGAAGCAGTGATCTTGTAATATTTGCATCATAAAATACCGAATTAATTAATTTATTTATCAAATAATTGTTTTTAGTGATGAAGATGTGGATAAAAGCATCGCTGGAAACTTGACCAAAAAAATACCTACACTTAAAGTTAAAGGCGAGCTTGGTATTGATGATTTGCCGCCTATCGAGGACCTCACTATTTCTGTTAAACATGAAGAATGTATGTTGGTGGGAACCATTAATGATATAATTAACCAACTAGGTACTTGTTTTAATTTAATTATGAAATACTTTTCATTAAAATGAATTCTTTCTATTAAATGCAAATAAAATAAATCTTTATGGGTTTCTGATGATTACTAATGATATCGCGGGAGAGTCATTTGAATGTTACAAGGTTCTCGCCAGAGATATGATAATGATAACATTGGACTCACATATTGAAGAAATTATTTTTTTTACAGTAATAATTGAAGCTCTACCAAATAAGCCAGCCCTAGATATAGACACAGTATTGTTTTTAGATGGTGGAGCCAAGACACTCGGTGTTATATTTGATGTTTTCGGACAGGTATATTCATTTATTAACTATCCACCTTTTTATCAGTCAATTTATGAATTTAATATGTTAATTTTGTATATCATGGTCAAAAAAATGTATCTATAAACTACCTAACTTGACTAACGCTAACAAATTTGATACCCTGACAAAAAGTCTATAACCATGTTAAAGTTTCAAGCGAACAGGATGAATTAGTTCTCCGCAATATTCGAAGATGTGACATTGCTGACTTTTTGAATCAATGTTAATGTTTATAACACTGAGCTGGGCTTATGAAGTCATGCCCAAAATATTGTATGATTGATTTTAATTATATTTTTATTGATTATTATATCCTTTCATAGCTCTTTGCACAGATCGAAAAATGTAATCGATGTAAAAATGTCTCTAGATTAACAGTAGAATATTTGAAAAATAAGAATGTCGTACACATGTAATACATATTTGTTTTTGTAAACTTTTAGGTAACATCACCATATTATTGTGTTCGTTTCAATTCCAATGAACATATTAAAGAGAAGGGCATAGTAATCGGAATGTGTGTTTACTGCGCTCCTAAAACTGAACACACTCACCTCGTATTTGTTTCAGAATTGATGAGGTATTTAAAAATTTTGTTTATATATACTATACATACAGTAAAACAAAAATGTTCTCGTGTGAAGTATGTAGATGCCTCTATCAATGTGGGTAGAAATATAAGGAAAAAATCACATTATTCTGCAATCATTGGAAGATTATTTTTATAGATACTTTTTATAAATATTAAGTAATATTCTATTGGGGTTATATAGCCTACAGCCATTTCCAAGATATTAGCCGTCAGACAAAGATCAAGATCTCTATATGTCATTTCACTCATAGAGTGCACATTTAGTAAAATGAGTGTAAAATTGAAAATAATATTAATAACAAAAAAAAAAGATATTTGAATATACTTAAGTTGTATAACTGTCTTAATTGTTTGTACGCATATGATGAAGGTAACACTAGCGATGTTTTGCCAGATTTTCTATTTATTATTTATAATCCTAAGTAATAATTCTCTGATTTGTAGGTTAAAAGGTTCCGATGCCTCATGGAAGGATGACACAGAACCGCCAGCACAGTTTGTGGAATTTTCTGATGACGAAGAAGAACGAAAATCAAAGAGAAGCAATAAAGACAAAAAAAGAGCAATGAGTGCTGCCACACATGGTGAGCCGTCTGGTGGTCGTCCCAAACAAAACAAGTTAACTGAATATGAAGAAAGGATGAACAGGAAGAATCTTCAAAAGACAGCGGAGAATAATCGAGGCTTTCCTGGATTTCACAATCGTCATCTAAATGTTAGACATTCCAATCCGTTCTACGGCCGTACTGATAATTATAATCAAATGAATAGTGATATTCGATGGGGCCCCGGAGGAAATTTCTTCATGGGTGGTAATCCTTTTGAGATGTCTCCTCGACAACGGGCGAGGTCAGGTGGAGCTTTACCACCTCTTCCACCTTTGCCTCCGTTGATGCGTCCTCCTCGTTTTTCTGCTCCCCTGTGGTTTATGAACACCCCTCCCCCTGCTCCGCCTGGAACGTAGTTTCCATTTCTTTCTATTTTTGTAATGAAATAATTTCAGTAAAAAATATTTTATAATAGGTTAGTGGGCGGCAGGTCTACTCTTTTGAATGGATTGAAATAATAAATAACATTGGTTTTCACATTTACGATTCAAAAATTTTCAGTGTTAATCAGTGGATGTCAGTATAAATAATTCTAATCAACAAAATATGTGTGCACATATTATAAAATAGTATGGTATATATTTATAACAGTATTGTTAGTATTGTGTATTGCTCTTTGAAGTAAAAATAGGGTAATGGACTAAGGTGAAAATGAATATGAGTTTTTCACTGCCATTAACCTACTGGAACTTAAAGCTTCAAATGTTGTGAAAAAAAATGAAATACTTGTCAATTGTTGGTTTTCATAAAATGGGGCAGTGTGGGAGCAAGAGCAGGCGCTGATATACCGCTTATACAGTCCTGTGCAACTATGGAAGTTTGACCAGCACATCTTTAGTTGAATTGAATAAGGCGTCGTATCAATATAGCCATTGATAGAATAACGGATCCATCCACGTTTCAGCAAATTATAAAGCATGGTGTACATCACAGCGGCAACTGTGCTTGCGGAATCTGTAGAGTACCAAGTCATGTAGATATGTAGGGAGCAAATCACACTGCAGATAAACATTTTGACATGTATGGTTACCGCAATCATGCTTGGTAGAGCAGTGGTTTTGATAAAGTGCACGCATTACTGTCATTGATCATGTTATGTCATACTTTTCAATGGTTATATTATAAAATATATCAGTTACAATAAACATACCAATTTAATAACATCATGCAATTTTTATTTAATCTTTTACAATATTACAAACACCTCACACAAGAATTACTTTGAAAGGTGGGCTATGTCAAAGTAAGTTTAAATCATTGCATTTCTACTTATATAACTTGGTCTGTCAGTAATCTTATCACATACCTATACCACTATAGTTAGCAAATAAATAGTTGGTTGTCATAGTATTTTTTTAAGCTGGTCACAGAACTTATTTCGCAAATAACATGATTAAGCTTGTAGCAAGTTGAAAACGCTATTCACACATTACTCGTATAATTTGACGTTTCAATATTTATTGTCAATGCAGCACTTCATCTCTATAAAAACACTGATGCCAGTTAATGTTGCCTTCCTAAAATATGAGAAGTTATTTTTAGAGAAACCCAAACATAACCTAATTGTTAATTTACTGATCCATTTGTGATATTTTCAATAAACCACAAATAACAATTTTTATCATGTTATGTTTTTGTTTGTATTGCCAGTAAAATTCTCATTTGTTTATTGTGTCTACCTGTGTAGTATAGGATTAAAATTTAATATTACGTAGTTTTTCAAATATTTTATTTCTCCATTTACCAGTCCACAAAATATTGAATCATTTATTCTTTGTTTACACCAGAGTGCGTCATTGTGAAGGATGTTCGGAAGATGATTCATCATGCGAATAGCGTTTTGAACTTGCTACCAACTTAAGCATGAAAATTGTGAAAGTTCTGTGACAACCTTAATAAAAGCATACAATTTAGGATATAATTTTTTCATACCCAATAACATAGTTGTAATAACAAAAACAACAGTGATATTAATGTTACCTTATTCTTCGTCCATCAAATTACTGGACACAGAATAAGCTAGTCCTTAAAAATAAATAGAATAAAATACCATTAACGAAACTGTGATTAAAGTTAATAGATGGTTCTTCTGAGCCTTTGTTAGATGCCAAGATTCGCTACCATACAGCAGCACCGGTAAAATGCATGCGTCAAACAACTTACACTTGGTGCTGACCAAGTACCGCTGCGCCACCCACACAGCTCGCATAGAATTGGATGTTGCTCCACCCATTGGAAGGCGAATAGCGAGCTCTTTATGCGTGCTGCCATCCTCAGATATATGAACCCTGAGGTATTTGAAGCTATTGGCATGTTCAATAACCTGTCCCTCACTAGTTAGGCCTAATCCGGATCATTACAGATACGGTTGCACAATTCGTGGTCTTCCTTGCATTTATTTTTAAACTAACGCGCGATGAGTTGCTTTGTAACCTATCCTGAGTATCTTGTATGGTTCAGACATCTGTCAAGTATAACAGTGTCATCGGCATATTCAATGTCACATAGCTTCACAGTAGGTGACACAGCTATGCCTCAGTCGGGTGGGAATGACTTTCGGAGTATAAAGTCAAAGACTATTATAAATAGGAACAGAGTAAGAACGCACCTCTGCGTGACTCCCGGTAAGGCCCCAAACCACCAGGTTGTTAAGTCGATGATGCTCTGTTCACCGGCATTTATGTAAGGAAAGGAATTGAGAATATAAATAAAGTTAAACTAGAATGTTAAATTCACAAATTAAAGTGTTTTTTTATATTTCTTATAAATTCATTATAGCTACACCTCTTCATTGATTTGTAACATGATTTAATCTCAATAAAATATTCTAATATAGCAAATTGTAAATAAATGGGGACAAAAATGAATAATTTAACAAATAGCAGACAAGTTACGGATAGCATAATCATTACAAAATATTTAAAATGAATTAAGACAGTTTATTCATTAATAGACTATGTCTTCAGACCTTCATTAATGTTAAAGATTACTATTATTTCATATAATACTCATATCTGAATTAAAGCAAGCTAATAATAAACAAAAGTGACAGATCGCAATATTTTTTAACCTACAGTATTAATGCACATTGATGCATTTCTTTAAAATTTTCACTAATTGTTTAATTATAACTTTTAAATATGTTCTTTTACAGAATCGTGCTTTCAGAGTCCTTTGAACCCTCTTTCTTTGTAAGATAAATAAATTATCAGCAATGATTTCTGAAGTGTTGGTGTATAACCATTATATCACGTGGCATAGCGACCGAAAAATGTCAGGCACAATTCTGTTTATACAGGCGGTAAATTTACCCAGACTCATTCGTGTGGCTCTGTGGGTTGGGAGTTACACTCGCTTATTGCTGTTGTATCAGTAGGCACGTCACTATCTCCTTCAGTTACCTCGGCGGTAGATTCAATGGGTAGTTTTAATTTAACGATTTGGCAATCACCGACTGTTGTTACATCGTTACTATCTGCAGTTTCATTCTTGGAATCTGTATTGATCTCATCGCAACTGACTTTAACTTGTTCGATTGGTGTTTCAGTCTCTGTATTTGCAGAAACTTCCCCTTCAGATGTAGGCTCTTCGCAATCACTCTTTGTTGCAGACATTTCACTTGGGACAATGATTTCTGGGATGATGATGGGGAGTGCCCCGGAAGTTGTATTTTCATTATTAGGTTCCACACGCACTTTTTTGATTGTTAAAATATCCTCGGATGAGGTTCGCACAGACTCTGCCCCTTTGTCCTGTAGAACAATTTTTCTGATGTCATCGAGGCTGTGCTTGCCAGATAGGGTCGTTCCTCCAATATCCAATTTGTGTACAAAATTACTTGCAATATTAGCTGGCAATTTGGAACCGTCTCTGGTTGCATTTAATTGCACTACATTTTGGTAGGGCTGACGACCAGGCTGAGTAAAGTGAGTTGATATGATATCTGTCAAGTAGCTGAAGTCTCCATATGGAAGATCGGATGCCGTGTAGTTTTGAAGACCTCTGGAGTTGTCCATGGGGTCTATAAATTATAAACGTTAATTTGAGCCCTTCAATTTTACAGTGGAAATTTTACCTATTCGACAAAAATCTACATTAAATTAACTTCAGACATTTTACCACAAACCAATCCAATGAAAACTACAATTAATATTATGATATTCATCTACTCTAAAGTAAATTATTTTCAGTGATATATTGATATTCTTTTCCATATTAAAATTTACTACATAATTTAACTCTTGAAAGAATTGAGAATTAATTATTTTGTGTTATCGTCACAAAAGTGATCTCTATTTATCTATCGTTAGAATGGCTCAAATGTATATAATGACGTGTAATATGTGTCATGAGCACTGAACATGTTTAATTAAACAAGTGCTCATTATACAGGAAATAACAATTTGAAGATGGTAATTTAATGAATTGCAAACAATAAAAAATTTAGATTGGACACTCTTGTCATAGAATTAATGTTATCAGTTCTTCGCAGAACTTTTACTTACCGAGTTTGATAACCTTAGGTGGACGACCCCTCTTCTTTTTGACGACAGGCATTGTTACAGGAGGAAGTGGTTTCTTTCGGGGTCTCCCCCGACCCCGTTTGGTAGGATAACCCGAAGAGTCCAAGCCATAATATTGAGAACCCATCATGGAAGTGTCAGATGTAGAGGGTGTGGCTGCAGAAGACATGTTAGAAGTATTGAAATCATCTGTCCGGCTGATATCACTTTCATTGATGTGGTTGGTGGAATCTCGCGGAGGGAGCATAACATCACCACTAGAAGTGAACATCAATTGATGTCGCTCACTATGCCCGATAGACACCATTCCTGACATCATTGTGATATCCTTTTTAAGCATTTTTGATACATCTTGTTCGGTGACTGTGTTATGACTTGGTAATACATATTCATCCTGTAAAAAAATGATATAATAAATAAACACAAATTGATTGTGAATTTAGAACGTAAAGAATCACTCCTAAGATAACAGATAAATGTCGAGTAATTAATTAAAATATCAAAGGAATAAAACCTTGATCTATCATTTTTGCATTCATTATTCTTCCGCATTTTCAGCTGTCTGTAAACTGTCAAAATTCCTATTTATCTCCAGAAAAAATAAGAAGTTGATATAAGCTGTATAACACTGAAGTGTATCATTTAAGTCAATATTGATAATTTGATTAAAAGTATCAATATACAATAACAATCGTCAGTGCATTAACAAAAATTGTAATTTTATAATTTAAGCACACGTTTAATAGTTGATCAAAAAGTGGAATATCTTGTATTATTATATTACTTTTTCACAAATCCGCATATGCAACTTTAGTTTGTCTCCTCTTGCAAAGCATCTTCCGCAGGCTTCACAGCGATACGGTCGCTCTCCTGTGTGTGTTCGCCGATGACGTGCCAAATGAGATGATCGGTTGAAACTGTATTTCAATAAATATTTTCAATTATTTCGAGGAAATGTTTTTAAAATGTCATTTATAGTCAAAAGTTTTTTTTTATTCTTGACTTGAGTAGCAATTTTATATTTCAGCAAATGGAATAAATCCAGCAAAAAAAAAATAAGATACTATGTAAATTTCAATGGAATAATGAAATAAAGATGGAAAACTTCATAAATTTTGAATGTGTAATAAATTTTTAAAGATGATTGTAATGTTAAAACAAAAAAAAAAGTTAAGAGAAAAATAGAATGTATTGGTAACAATATTTCATTAAAATTATCTTACGCTAGTTCTTATGTTTATATGACTATCAATAATGATAAAAAAAAGAAATTTAGAATAATACAAAGAAATAATATAATACACATGAAAATATATATGGGATGACATAATTTCCGTTCTGGGTGGCCCATGCAATAAATGACATAACAATGTTTTATGCTCAGTGGAAAACATAAAATGTGTATGTTGTTAGTCCCAATGCCTATTATCAATTCCATTTACTGAATAAATTATAAATACTCTATAATGTGAAACAAAATTAATTAAAGTACTAGTGAAAAAATCTGAATCATGTGGGAATGGAGCAATAAATATAAAACCAAATTAATAAAAATAAATCTTAAAGATACTGAGAAAAGTAGCACACATGATATATATTAATGTTAAAGCTATCATAATCCTGTGAAACACATCCGTTCAAATCATATATAGCGGATAGAGAACACATACGAGCAGATGACGTTTGTAATTTTTATTCATTATTTATAAATTGTATATATTGTCTCCTCGGTAGTGTAGAGGTTAGCATGCGCGCCTTGCATCTGGGGTAATGCGAGTTCACGAAAATTCAAGACTGGGTTGAACCATAATTTGACAACCAATTGAAAATAATCTGTCAAGACATGTCTCCACATTCCGGAGATCTATATGCTCTACTTACAGAGCGAATATGGTATACAAAAAAAGAAAAACATAAATAAGTTCCTGATAATATAATTCTATTAAATAAAATAAAAACTATTAGTGAAATTATACTTTCACACTGTATGTGTTTGAGAAAATAATGTAATGTTTAAATTACAAATTAACCACTTAATACTAAGGTTCTTTTATAAAAAAGAGTATAAAAGAATATCAGTTGTGTTTTAATTTAATAAGTCATTACGAAATATACAAGAGTATGCACTTTCAACCACAACTATCGTTCAATTTTCACTGAATCTAGTGTAACACAAATGTGTGATTGTTCATTAACATTTTTTTGTAATTTTATCTTAAGCTTGTTTGGTGAGCACAATACAGGTTAGATAAAATTAGAATGCTTGGAACAGACAAGCAAGACCCTGTTTTTTTACAAATTTGGTACGCAGGATGGTCTTCTTCAAAGGTATAAAGTGATTAATATTGAAATAGGTGTTTTTTTTTATGATTCCGATAAATTCACATAAATTTAACCAGAATTACTCAGAACAGCATATAAGAAACGTATTTAAATAGAATACTATATGTGACAATTGCCATATAAAATCCAAACTTTTGAAGAATAAGATTCCCTACCAATCACCTACCTCCAAAGTAACTAGTTTATCCAAATATCATTCATGTAGTTAAAAAAAAAAGAAATAATAAATTTTTTGATGAATTTGGAACCAATCGAAGAAAAACATTTAACAATGTGTTCACAGAATTAACAAACTGTGCAAATTTAACTAAGATGAATTTAGATAATACAAATAAATGTAGAGCCAATGCACTTCTAAGATGACAATGAAGATAATAACATAAAAAATATTGAAGACTTGAAAACGATAACTAAACTACTGTGATAACAAAGATATATATTTTTTTAAGTAACTTTCCCAGACAGAGTTTGACACTAGGGAACTTAAAGACAAATAAAATGAAGATATGAAATATTTTGCTCATGGTAGACTTTTGTTATTTATTCAGTTATCATTTCCATATAATCAGTCAATAATGAAATACCTCACAAAAAAATGAATATAGAATACAATTTTTATAAACAAGCATTAATGTTAATAGTTTGTAGATTTGTTGCAATACTTAACTTCCCTATAATACCAAGAAAACACTATAGAAGTATCGGTATTTGAATAATGTTTAATTTAAGATATTACATACCTTTCTTCATTCTTCGAATTCATATTTGAACATTTATGTTTATGTTTAGAAATATTAATAATTGTAATATTCAAAACCGTTTATGATTAGTAAGATTTGTGTGAATGAATGTTTGCATATTTGATATTAATATGATAATTGAAATAGAATCGCATGTATGTTACATATATGCAGAAAGGCTCATGAAACGATTTCAAGTAAAGGTACGTACGTATACAGTGAAGCAAAACGGCAAAGGAAAGTGACATTCACACCGCGTGATTTGATGAGCCACCTTGACAAAGAATCTTCAGAGCCAAATTAATTGAATGACAGTTTACGGCAATCACGGGGCCTTCAAATGACTTTGTCGTTTCCCTTCGCCTCTTGGCTGCAGTGCGTACATGCCATAAGAAATGAATTGGCAATGCATTCAATTGTTGAATTTGAATAGTGTGTGCACCTGAAGGGACAGGTGTTGCACTTGAACGGCCTCTCTCCGCTGTGAGTTCGTCGATGGCGGATCATGTGAGAAGAGCGACTATAGCTGCAGCAATATAATAAATAACCACACAAATTAAAAAATTATTTAAGAAAGTAAACACACTAAAATCACGTTAACTCATCAACTGAGGACACGATTTTTATAAAGAACCTAAATTAAATTAATTCTAAACAACTTTAAGATGAATGGAACTGCATCAACATGTTAATGTATGTTTGTGGGGTCTCTTTTATTCACAATATGGTTTATTGTGTGGCTCAACCACACAAACATTACTAAAAACAAAAATACTTATCAACAACTTGTTTTTTTATTAACATGTTAACTAAGACATTAATTATCATCATTTAGATTTAATTCTAATGCAACTAATCTGAATATTAAAATACAGAGCACTCCCTGTAATAAAAAATGGTTTATATTTGAATTTCCATAATGGTATAAATGATTAATCTATATGAATCAAATAAGATTAAAAATAATTAAGTCTCTACTCTACTTTTTAACACTCCAAAACTGAAATTAATTTATTATAAATAATGTCCATGCCTATTAAAAAATATTTAAAAATGGGATTTATTTGAATTTAAAAAACTTTTCCAAATTTTCGTTTACATTTGCTTATGAACTGATTTTTTTAATATAGCGTGAACAGGATGAGGTTTAGCACGCAGCGTTAATAAAAAAACAAATAAAGAGTGTATAATTAAATTATACGTTTAACCTGGTTAAAAATATTGTGTTTGTTTTAGAGAAAATAATCATATTTTTCAGATAAAGAAAATTAAAGGCCATCATATAGATTGTTTCTACAAGTTTAAAAAAAAAATCACCATATAGGAATATTACTGTCTTAACTCATGATTTATCATGATTTTTAGTAGAGCAGATACCTTTGAAAAAGATGTACAACACTACAAAGAAATTTTAAAACTAAGTATATATAAGTGGTATTTGTCATTTAAATAGCAAAATCTCTTTATAACCCATTCCAAAATGTATCATTGATTATTGATAAGTTCGCAAAGTTCGAAAATAATATTATTGATTAGCATTATTTTTATTTTTCTTCAGGAACTAATCTTGCTAAATATTTCGTAAAAAGTAATATTTTTTTAAGAATGCCTGTGTCAACAGAAAATAAAAACAAAATATATTAAGGAAATATACATATATCACAATTATGCCATTGCTTTTATCGAACAGGTAAACCCGAAAGGAATGTATTATATTATAATAAAAGTAACCTTATAATATTTTTTAATTGATTCATGTACATATATTTGAACTAAAATTTATTGTAAAAGATATTTTGATACTTATGGTATCAAGTTTATTAGATAGTTGAATAAAAATAATGTCAATTTATTGAAGACATATTTCTAGCATTTATATATATATTCATTATTTGCAGCTTAAGTTCAAAAATTGACGATGGTAATAAAGAAGGTATTTTTTTTACTTAGTTATTTTTTGTCACGATACCAATGCAGGATATTTAGTTGATTTTACAATAATTTTTTTTCAATACTTTATTTTACCGGAAAAAAACAGTTTGTTATAGAACAGTGCTCCCCAACGGCAACGATGCTGGATATACTAGATCTCCAATATCAAAAAAATATTTTACTCTTTATTTTTGTCGTGTGCGCGAAATTTTGGGAAAAACATCAAGTGTGCCGTGACAGTAAAAAGGTTACGGAGCACTGTTATAGAACATGCGCTTTGAATAGAATTAATTTTGTCTACTGCTGATTAATTAAAAATGTCTTTTTGACAAAATGGGTGTGGGAGGAAACAAAATTTGCTAAAATAATAAATTCAACATAGTGTTGTTACTTTATAATTTACATGTTAAGTGACATGTCATATATATCACCTGAGATCACAAAGGTCGCACTTAAAAATTTTTTCAAGAGTTTTATTGGTGGATTCCACTTTCCCGCAATCACTGCTGTCATATTCTTCATCTTGATTTTCAGGATATGTTGTCTCAACGAACTTGCTTTCATCAAAAGTGTTTTCATCAGATGACTCTAAAAATAAACAAGTGATATCCAATAATGCATCCATGTCTCTAATGTCATCTTTTTTTCACCATTGATTAAAAATATTATTAGAATTATAGTTAATAAGGTCACTAACTTCATGCCGAAAATTTGAGTTGATCGACATGCAGATTAATTGAATATTGACGCAAATGCTGATAATATAATTATGTATTGGTTGTATAAATACCATGTCCTGAAGAATCCTCATTGTCATCTACATCTAAGGTATTAGGAACATGAGAATTTCTTAAATTGTCTAAATTCACACATTTCAATGTTCCCGTAACAGCATGCCCTGTATTTGCATTGCCTGTGACAGCTGTAATAAACGGAAAAAAAAATCACTCATATTTCTTGGGGGGAAAGAAAATTTAAAATTGATACTAATTTCAAAGATATTTCTAACCTGATATAACAAGTTTGCTGACTGCGTCTTCTGGACTTGTCACGTCAGAAACGGTTGGAGATTTTATTGCAAATTTTACAGTTCTCTTAACTGGCTTGATTTTAGTTATTGCGGAGGTATAATGATCATCCATCCCTACAGAAACACGTTTTTTGCCTTTAAACCGAGTATCTCTCCCATGAAGTGGAGCTTCAGATTCTTCATCCTCTTCTACTTCTTCTTTTACTCCTAATTCTTCTGTATCATCTGTTTGAATGCACGTCGATATCTTTTGCTTTGAAATTGAAGATTTCTTTTCAGCTAATTCTTTAGCTGCAGCAGCCAGAATATTTTCCACAGCAGTAGTAGTATTGGCAGGCATGGAGTCTTCATTTTTGCGTTTCCTTTTTATGGCGGATCCTTCCGTAGGACGACACATGGCTTGTTGATACATGTGGATTTGACGAAGTCTTTCAAGATTTGTCTGGTAAGGGTTGATAGAGCGTGGGGTGGCATCATAAGGCGAGTCAGAAGGACGAGTTGCTGTCTCCACAACGGGTTGAGATGGGATATCACGGTTAGCATTAGGAGTAGATGTAAATGTAGGGTATTCATTGAGATTCACATTCAAAAGATTGGAGGCATCTTTTCTAATTTCATAAGCCAAGCCTCTGATTTCTAGCTCAGACGCTGTATGCATCAACGATTGCAGATCCAATTCTTGGACGTCTACCGAACCTTTGTACATAAACTCAACCAATAAATTGATTTCTGCATAGGGGATTCCTTTAAGTATGATAACAGGGTGTTTACACGGGTTATCTTTGAATATTTGTTCAAAATATGGGCTGCATGCTGACAATACCAGTTTGTGGGCGCGAATCGAGCCATCCCGGCAGGATAGAGTAACATCTGCCAATGCTGATGATGAATAAATAGTTGTAAACAATTGGCTCAAATTTTGTAAATGATTATTCCACTTCAGATGGAAAGTCTTATCACTGGTGGCGGGCTGCATCTGCCGGAAGCAATTATAAATAAATATTTCTATTTACGACATAACCTCTCGACAGTGATACTTATAATACTTTTGCGGGCTAGATATGCTCGAATATATGTACTCATTTAAAAAAAAAACAAATGGTTCGATATCCCCGCAGTATGCCTGGAATGAATGGTGCTGTTTACTGACAAAATTAGTCAGAGACTGTAAAATAAACACTTGTATTATGCAGCTTTGACGTTTTCTGTAACGATTTTATCGGCATAATTATTACCGCTTGCAAAGACGCATTCCTATACGATACCTATACGAATAAGTTACCTACGCTCCATCGGCATCAACTTAATTATTTGGTACCTTAATAATTACTATAGATTTTGTAAATCTTATATGATACACAATTCACATAATGAGTACTTACCCTGGATTTGCATTAAAGTAACATTTAATTTCACAATAGCTTATTTTTGAAGACATTAATCATTTAAAACAATAATAAAAAAATACATGAAAGAGCCAGACGCAAAATAGCTCGAGTCGAGTGGGTACGCCGCTTCCCCGCCACACCCCTCTAGCAATCAATATACCGCGACTGCCAGAGTGGGGGCCGGCGAGCTCTTCTTATTTATTCTATTATACAATAATGAACATAATATTATTATGACATAGTTTGTCGAAATAAATATTTGTTAAATCATTTTATAATTAGAAATTCATTTTAATTCGTGGATATTGCTAATAATTCTTTCTTTTAAAGTAATCGAATGATTCCCTGTAGTTCGCTAATGTATGGAAATTAAATAAAATTATCATTCGTATTCTGTCCGTACCGACTGATTAATCTGGTAATACGATATTATTTAAATCTGTTAGTTTGCTGGAATTATTTGAATATAATAGTATTCAGCGCGGTTTGTACGGTTTCTTTTCGCAGATACGCTATTTGGACTCATTGAATTTCGTTTCTGAGTTGATGATCGTGTTTCATATTTTAGACTCAGGGGTGTATTCAGGATGGGAGTTGCATTGGCGCAATATAAATAAATACGCAATGTTAAACTAGTCGGACTGTTTATTTAACGATGTTCGCTCCCAAAGTGGAGCATATGGATCTACACAATGTGAAGATATCCATTC